>CAKOGD010000030.1:0-45041 GCA_933228885.1 Leistus spinibarbis | reverse complement strand
ACAACTACAACTACAACTACAACTACAACCACAACAACAACTACAACTAAAACTACAACACTACAACAACAACAACAACTACAACTACAACTACAACTACAACTACAACTACAACTACAACTACAACTACAACTACAACTACAACTACAACTACAACTACAACTACAACTACAACTACAACTACAACTACAACTACAACTACAACTACAACTACAACTACAACTACAACTACAACTACAACTACAACTACAACTACAACTACAACTACAACTACAACTACAACTACAACTACAACTACAACTACAACTACAACTACAACTACAACTACAACTACAACTACAACTACAACTACAACTACAACTACAACTACAACTACAACTACAACTACAACTACAACTACAACTACAACTACAACTACAACTACAACTACAACTACAACTACAACTACAACTACAACTACAACTACAACTACAACTACAACTACAACTACAACTACAACTACAACTACAACTACAACTACAACTACAACTACAACTACAACTACAACTACAACTACAACTACAACTACAACTACAACTACAACTACAACTACAACTACAACTACAACTACAACCACAACAACAACTACAACTAAAACTACAACTACAACAACAACAACAACTACAACTACAACTACAACTACAACTACAACTACAACTACAACTACAACTACAACTACAACTACAACTACAACTACAACTACAACTACAACTACAACTACAACTACAACTACAACTACAACTACAACTACAACTACAAATACAACTACAACTACAACTACAACTACAACTACAACTACAACTACAACTACAACTACAACTACAACTTCAACTACAACTACAACTACAACTACAACTACAACTACAACTACAACTACAACTACAACTACAACTACAACTACAACTACAACTACAACTACAACTACAACTACAACTACAACTACAACTACAACTACAACTACAACTACAACTACAACTACAACTACAACTACAACTACAACTACAACTACAACTACAACTACAACTACAACTACAACTACAACTACAACTACAACTAGAACTACAACTACAACTACAACTACAACTACAACTACAACTACAACTACAACTACAACTACAACTACAACTACAACTACAACTACAACTACAACCACAACAACAACTACAACTAAAACTACAACTACAACAACAACAACAACTACAACTACAACTACAACTACAACTACAACTACAACTACAACTACAACTACAACTACAACTACAACTACAACTACAACTACAACTACAACTACAACTACAACTACAACTACAACTACAACTACAACTACAAATACAACTACAACTACAACTACAACTACAACTACAAATACAACTACAACTACAACTACAACTACAACTACAACTACAACTACAACTACAACTACAACTACAACTACAACTACAACTACAACTACAACTACAACTACAACTACAACTACAACTACAACTACAACTACAACTACAACTACAACTACAACTACAACTACAACTACAACTACAACTACAACTACAACTACAACTACAACTACAACTACAACTACAACTACAACTACAACTACAACTACAACTACAACTACAACTACAACTACAACTACAACTACAACTACAACTACAACTAGAACTACAACTACAACTACAACTACAACTACAACTACAACTACAACTACAACTACAACTACAACTACAACTACAACTACAACTACAACTACAACTACAACTACAACTACAACTACAACTACAACTACAACTACAACTACAACTACAACTACAACTTCATCTACAACTACAACTACAACTACAACTACAACTACAACTACAACTACAACTACAACTACAACTACAACTACAACTACAACTACAACCACAACAACAACTACAACTAAAACTACAACTACAACAACAACAACAACTACAACTACAACTACAACTACAACTACAACTACAACTACAACTACAACTACAACTACAACTACAACTACAACTACAACTACAACTACAACTACAACTACAACTACAACTACAACTACAACTACAACTACAACTACAACTAGAACTACAACTACAACTACAACTACAACTACAACTACAACTACAACTACAACTACAACTACAACTACAACTACAACTACAACTACAACTACAACTACAACTACAACTACAACTACAACTACAACTACAACTACAACTACAACTACAACTACAACTACAACTACAACTACAACTACAACTACAACTACAACTACAACTACAACTACAACTACAACTACAACTACAACTACAACTACAACTACAACAACTACAACTACAACTACAACTACAACTACAACTACAACTACAACTACAACTACAACTACAACTACAACAACAACAACTACAACTACAACTACAACTACAACTACAACAACAACTACAACTACAACTACAACTACAACTACAACTACAACTACAACTACAACTACAACTACAACTACAACTACAACTACAACTACAACTACAACTACAACTACAACTACAACTACAACTACAACTACAACTACAACTACAACTACAACTAAACTACAACTACAACTACAACTACAACTACAACTACAACTACAACTACAACTACAACTACAACTACAACTACAACTACAACTACAACTACAACTACAACTACAACTACAACTACAACTACAACTACAACTACAACTACAACTACAACTACAACTACAACTACAACTACAACTACAACTACAACTACAACTACAACTACAACTACAACTACAACTACAACTACAACTACAACTACAACTACAACTACAACTACAACTACAACTACAACTACAACTACAACTACAACTACAACTACAACTACAACTACAACTACAACTACAACTACAACTACAACTACAACTACAACTACAACTACAACTACAACTACAACTACAACTACAACTACAACTACAACTACAACTACAACTACAACTACAACTACAACTACAACTACAACTACAACTACAACTACAACTACAACTACAACTACAACTACAACTACAACTACAACTACAACTACAACTACAACTACAACTACAACTACAACTACAACTACAACTACAACTACAACTACAACTACAACTACAACTACAACTACAACTACAACTACAACTACAACTACAACTACAACTACAACTACAACTACAACTACAACTACTACTACAACTACAACTACAACTACAACTACAACTACAACTACAACTACAACTACAACTACAACTACAACTACAACTACAACTACAACTACAACTACAACTACAACTACAACTACAACTACAACTACAACTACAACTACAACTACAACTACAACTACAACTACAACTACAACTACAACTACAACTACAACTACAACTACAACTACAACTACAACTACAACTACAACTACAACTACAACTACAACTACAACTACAACTACAACTACAACTACAACTACAACTACAACTACAACTACAACTACAACTACAACTACAACTACAACTACAACTACAACTACAACTACAACTACAACTACAACTACAACTACAACTACAACTACAACTACAACTACAACTACAACTACAACTACAACTACAACTACAACTACAACTACAACTACAACTACAACTACAACTACAACTACAACTACAACTACAACTACAACTACAACTACAACTACAACTACAACTACAACTACAACTACAACTACAACTACAACTACAACTACAACTACAACTACAACTACAACTACAACTACAACTACAACTACAACTACAACTACAACTACAACTACAACTACAACTACAACTACAACTACAACTACAACTACAACTACAACTACAACTACAACTACAACTACAACTACAACTACAACTACAACTACAACTACAACTACAACTACAACTACAACTACAACTACAACTACAACTACAACTACAACTACAACTACAACTACAACTACAACTACAACTACAACTACAACTACAACTACAACTACAACTACAACTACAACTACAACTACAACTACAACTACAACTACAACTACAACTACAACTACAACTACAACTACAACTACAACTACAACTACAACTACAACTACAACTACAACTACAACTACAACTACAACTACAACTACAACTACAACTACAACTACAACTACAACTACAACTACAACTACAACAACAACAACAACTACAACTACAACTACAACTACAACTACAACTACAACTACAACTACAACTACAACTACAACTACAACTACAACTACAACTACAACTACAACTACAACTACAACTACAACTACAACTACAACTACAACTACAACTACAACTACAACTACAACTACAACTACAAATACAACTACAACTACAACTACAACTACAACTACAACTACAACTACAACTACAACTACAACTACAACTACAACTACAACTACAACTACAACTACAACTACAACTACAACTACAACTACTACAACTACAACTACAACTACAACTACAACTACAACTACAACTACAACTACAACTACAACTACAACTACAACTACAACTACAACTACAACTACAACTACAACTACAACTACAACTACAACTACAACTACAACTACAACTACAACTACAACTACAACTACAACTACAACTACAACTACAACTACAACTACAACTACAACTACAACTACAACTACAACTACAACTACAACTACAACTACAACTACAACTACAACTACAACTACAACTACAACTACAACTACAACTACAACTACAACTACAACTACAACTACAACTACAACTACAACTACAACTACAACTACAACTACAACTACAACTACAACTACAACTACAACTACAACTACAACTACAACTACAACTACAACTACAACTACAACTACAACTACAACTACAACTACAACTACAACTACAACTACAACTACAACAACAACTACAACTACAACTACAACTACAACTACAACTACAACTACAACTACAACTACAACTACAACTACAACTACAACTACAACTACAACTACAACTACAACTACAACTACAACTACAACTACAACTACAACTACAACTACAACTACAACTACAACTACAACTACAACTACAACTACAACTACAACTACAACTACAACTACAACTACAACTACAACTACAACTACAACTACAACTACAACTACAACTACAACTACAACTACAACTACAACTACAACTACAACTACAACTACAACTACAACTACAACTACAACTACAACTACAACTACAACTACAACTACAACTACAACTACAACTACAACTACAACTACAACTACAACTACAACTACAACTACAACTACAACTACAACTACAACTACAACTACAACTACAACTACAACTACAACTACAACTACAACTACAACACAACAACAACTACAACTAAAACTACAACTACAACAACAACAACAACTACAACTACAACTACAACTACAACTACAACTACAACTACAACTACAACTACAACTACAACTACAACTACAACTACAACTACAACTACAACTACAACTACAACTACAACTACAACTACAACTACAACTACAACTACAACTACAACTAGAACTACAACTACAACTACAACTACAACTACAACTACAACTACAACTACAACTACAACTACAACTACAACTACAACTACAACTACAACTACAACTACAACTACAACTACAACTACAACTACAACTACAACTACAACTACAACTACAACTACAACTACAACTACAACTAACTACAACTACAACTACAACTACAACTACAACTACAACTACAACTACAACTACAACTACAACTACAACTACAACTACAACTACAACTACAACTACAACTACAACTACAACTACAACTACAACTACAACTACAACTACAACTACAACTACAACTACAACTACAACTACAACTACAACTACAACTACAACTACAACTACAACTACAACTACAACTACAACTACAACTACAACTACAACTACAACTACAACTACAACTACAACTACAACTACAACTACAACTACAACTACAACTACAACTACAACTACAACTACAACTACAACTACAACTACAACTACAACTACAACTACAACTACAACTACAACTACAACTACAACTACAACTACAACTACAACTACAACTACAACTACAACTACAACTACAACTACAACTACAACTACAACTACAACTACAACTACAACTACAACTACAACTACAACTACAACTACAACTACAACAACTACAACAACTACAACTACAACTACAACTACAACTACAACTACAACTACAACTACAACTACAACTACAACTACAACTACAACTACAACTACAACTACAACTACAACTACAACTACAACTACAACTACAACTACAACACAACTACAACTACAACTACAACTACAACTACAACTACAACTACAACTACAACTACAACTACAACTACAACTACAACTACAACTACAACTACAACTACAACTACAACTACAACTACAACTACAACTACAACTACAACTACAACTACAACTACAACTACAACTACAACTACAACTACAACTACAACTACAACTACAACTACAACTACAACTACAACTACACTACAACTACAACTACAAACTACAACTACAACTACAACTACAACTACAACTACAACTACAACTACAACTACAACTACAACTACAACTACAACTACAACTACAACTACAACTACAACTACAACTACAACTACAACTACAATACTACAACTACAACTACAACTACAACTACAACTACAACTACAACTACAACTACAACTACAACTACAACTACAACTACAACTACAACTACAACTACAACTACAACTACAACTACAACTACAACTACAACTACAACTACAACTACAACTACAACTACAACTACAACTACAACTACAACTACAACTACAACTACAACTACAACTACAACTACAACTACAACTACAACTACAACTACAACTACAACTACAACTACAACTACAACTACAACAACAACTACAACTACAACTACAACTACAACTACAACTACAACTACAACACACTACAACTACAACTACAACTACAACTACAACTACAACTACAACTACAACTACAACTACAACTACAACTACAACTACAACTACAACTACAACTACAACTACAACTACAACTACAACTACAACTACAACTACAACTACAACTACAACTACAACTACAACTACAACTACAACTACAACTACAACTACAACTACAACTACAACTACAACTACAACTACAACTACAACTACAACTACAACTACAACTACAACTACAACTACAACTACAACTACAACTACAACTACAACTACAACTACAACTACAACTACAACTACAACTACAACTACAACTACAACTACAACTACAACTACAACTACAACTACAACTACAACTACAACTACAACTACAACTACAACTACAACTACAACTACAACTACAACTACAACTACAACTACAACTACAACTACAACTACAACTACAACTACAACTACAACTACAACTACAACTACAACTACAACTACAACTACAACTACAACTACAACTACAACTACAACTACAACTACAACTACAACTACAACTACAACTACAACTACAACTACAACTACAACTACAACTACAACTACAACTACAACTACAACTACAACTACAACTACAACTACAACTACAACTACAACTACAACTACAACTACAACTACAACTACAACTACAACTACAACTACAACTACAACTACAACTACAACTACAACTACAACTACAACTACAACTACAACTACAACTACAACTACAACTACAACTACAACTACAACTACAACTACAACTACAACTACAACTACAACTACAACTACAACTACAACTACAACTACAACTACAACTACAACTACAACTACAACTACAACTACAACTACAACTACAACTACAACTACAACTACAACTACAACTACAACTACAACTACAACTACAACTACAACTACAACTACAACTACAACTACAACTACAACTACAACTACAACACAACTACAACTACACTACAACTACAACTACAACTACAACTACAACTACAACTACAACTACAACTACAACTACAACTACAACTACAACTACAACTACAACTACAACTACAACTACAACTACAACTACAACTACAACTACAACTACAACTACAACTACAACTACAACTACAACTACAACTACAACTACAACTACAACTACAACTACAACTACAACTACAACTACAACTACAACTACAACTACAACTACAACTACAACTACAACTACAACTACAACTACAACTACAACTACAACTACAACTACAACTACAACTACAACTACAACTACAACTACAACTACAACTACAACTACAACTACAACTACAACTACAACTACAACTACAACTACAACTACAACTACAACTACAACACTACAACTACAACTACAACTACAACTACAACTACAACTACAACTACAACTACAACTACAACTACAACTACAACTACAACTACAACTACAACTACAACTACAACTACAACTACAACTACAACTACAACTACAACTACAACTACAACTACAACTACAACTACAACTACAACTACAACTACAACTACAACTACAACTACAACTACAACTACAACTACAACACAACTACAACTACAACTACAACTACAACTACAACACAACTACAACTACAACTACAACTACAACTACAACTACAACTACAACTACAACAACAACTACAACTACAACTACAACTACAACTACAACTACAACTACAACTACAACTACAACTACAACTACAACTACAACTACAACTACAACTACAACTACAACTACAACTACAACTACAACTACAACTACAACTACAACTACAACTACAACACAACTACAACTACAACTACAACTACAACTACAACTACAACTACAACTACAACTACAACTACAACTACACTACAACTACAACTACAACTACAACTACAACTACAACTACAACTACAACTACAACTACAACTACAACTACAACTACAACTACAACTACAACTACAACACAACTACAACTACAACTACAACTACAACTACAACTACAACTACAACTACAACTACAACTACAACTACAACTACAACTACAACTACAACTACAACTACAACTACAACTACAACTACAACTACAACTACAACTACAACTACAACTACAACTACAACTACAACTACAACTACAACTACAACTACAACTACAACTACAACTACAACTACAACTACAACTACAACTACAACTACAACTACAACTACAACTACAACTACAACTACAACTACAACTACAACTACAACTACAACTACAACTACAACTACAACTACAACTACAACTACAACTACAACTACAACTACAACTACAACTACAACTACAACTACAACTACAACTACAACTACAACTACAACTACAACTACAACTACAATAACTACAACTACAACTCAACTACAACTACAACTACAACAACAACTACAACTACAACTACAACTACAACTACAACTACAACTACAACTACAACTACAACTACAACTACAACTACAACTACAACTACAACTACAACTACAACTACAACTACAACTACAACTACAACTACAACTACAACTACAACTACAACTACAACTACAACTACAACTACAACTACAAATACAACTACAACTACAACTACAACTACAACTACAACTACAACTACAACTACAACTACAACTACAACTACAACTACAACTACAACTACAACTACAACTACAACTACAACTACAACTACAACTACAACTACAACTACAACTACAACTACAACTACAACTACAACTACAACTACAACTACAACTACAACTACAACTACAACTACAACTACAACTACAACTACAACTACAACTACAACTACAACTACAACTACAACTACAACTACAACTACAACTACAACTACAACTACAACTACAACTACAACTACAACTACAACTACAACTACAACTACAACTACAACTACAACTACAACTACAACTACAACTACAACTTCAACTACAACTACAACTACAACTACAACTACAACTACAACTACAACTACAACTACAACTACAACTACAACTACAACTACAACTACAACTACAACTACAACTACATTTACAACTACAACTACAACTACAACTACAACTACAACTACAACTACAACTACAACTACAACTACAACTACAACTACAACTACAACTACAACTACAACTACAACTACAACTACAACTACAACTACAACTACAACTACAACTACAACTACAACTACATCTACAACTACAACTTCAACTACAACTACAACTACAACTACAACTACAAATACAACTACAATAACTACAACTACAACTACAACTACAACTACAACTACAGCGACAACTACAACTACAACTACAACTACAACTACAACTACAACTACAACTACAACTACAACTACAACTACAACTACAACTTCAACTTCAACGACAACTAGAACTACAACTACAACTACAACTACAACTACAACTACAACTACAACTACAACTACAACTACAACTATAACTACAACTGCAACTACAACTACAACTACAACTACAACTACAACTACAACTACAACTACAACTACAACTACAACTACAACTACAACTACAACTACAACTACAACTACAACTACAACTACAACTACAACTACAACTACAACTACAACTACAACTACAACTACAACTACAACTACAACTACAACTACAACTACAACTACAACTACAACTACAACTACAACTACAACTACAACTACAACTACAACTACAACTACAACTACAACTACAACTACAACTACAACTACAACTACAACTACAACTACAACTACAACTACAACTACAATAACTACAACTACAACTACAACTACAACTACAACTACAACTACAACTACAACTACAACTACAACTACAACTACAACTACAACTACAACTACAACTACAACTACAACTACAACTACAACTACAACTACAATAACTACAACTACAACTACAACTACAACTACAACTACAACTACAACTACAACTACAACTACAACTACAACTACAACTACAACTACAACTACAACTACAACTACAACTACAACTACAACTACAACTACAACTACAACTACAACTACAACTACAACTACAACTACAACTACAACTACAACAACAACTACAACTACAACTACAACTACAACTACAACTACAACTACAACTACAACTACAACTACAACTACAACTACAACTACAACTACAACCTACAACTACAACTACAACTACAACTACAACTACAACTACAACTACAACTACAACTACAACTACAACTACAACTACAACTACAACTACAACTACAACTACAACTACAACTACAACTACAACTACAACTACAACTACAACTACAACTACAACTACAACTACAACTACAACTACAACTACAACTACAACTACAACTACAACTACAACTACAACTACAACTACAACTACAACTACAACTACAACTACAACTACAACTACAACTACAACTACAACTACAACTACAACTACAACTACAACTACAACTACAACTACAACTACAACTACAACTACAACTACAACTACAACTACAACTACAACTACAACTACAACTACAACTACAACTACAACTACAACTACAACTACAACTACAACTACAACTACAACTACAACTACAACTACAACTACAACTACAACTACAACTACAACTACAACTACAACTACAACTACAACTACAACTACAACTACAACTACAACTACAACTACAACTACAACTACAACTACAACTACAACTACAACTACAACTACAACTACAACTACAACAACAACTACAACTACAACTACAACTACAACTACAACTACAACTACAACTACAACTACAACTACAACTACAACTACAACTACAACTACAACTACAACTACAACTACAACTACAACTACAACTACAACTACAACTACAACTACAACTACAACTACAACTACAACTACAACTACAACTACAACTACAACTACAACTACAACTACAACTACAACTACAACTACAACTACAACTACAACTACAACTACAACTACAACTACAACTACAACTACAACTACAACTACAACTACAACTACAACTACAACTACAACTACAACTACAACTACAACTACAACTACAACTACAACTACAACTACAACTACAACTACAACTACAACTACAACTACAACTACAACTACAACTACAACTACAACTACAACTACAACTACAACTACAACTACAACTACAACTACAACTACAACTACAACTACAACTACAACTACAACTACAACTACAACTACAACTACAACTACAACTACAACTACAACTACAACTACAACTACAACTACAACTACAACTACAACTACAACTACAACTACAACTACAACTACAACTACAACTACAACTACAACTACAACTACAACTACAACTACAACTACAACTACAACTACAACTACAACTACAACTACAACTACAACTACAACTACAACTACAACTACAACTACAACTACAACTACAACTACAACTACAACTACAACTACAACTACAACTACAACTACAACTACAACTACAACTACAACTACAACTACAACTACAACTACAACTACAACTACAACTACAACTACAACTACAACTACAACTACAACTACAACTACAACTACAACTACAACTACAACACACTACAACTACAACTACAACTACAACTACAACTACAACTACAACTACAACTACAACTACAACTACAACTACAACTACAACTACAACTACAACTACAACTACAACTACAACTACAACTACAACTACAACTACAACTACAACTACAACTACAACTACAACTACAACTACAACTACAACTACAACTACAACTACAACTACACAACTACAACTACAACTACAACTACAACTACAACTACAACTACAACTACAACTACAACTACAACTACAACTACAACTACAACTACAACTACAACTACAACTACAACTACAACTACAACTACAACTACAACTACAACTACAACTACAACTACAACTACAACTACAACTACAACTACAACTACAACTACAACTACAACTACAACTACAACTACAACTACAACTACAACTACAACTACAACTACAACTACAACTACAACTACAACTACAACTACAACTACAACTACAACTACAACTACAACTACAACTACAACTACAACTACAACTACAACTACAACTACAACTACAACTACAACTACAACTACAACTACAACTACAACTACAACTACAACTACAACTACAACTACAACTACAACTACAACTACAACTACAACTACAACTACAACTACAACTACAACTACAACTACAACTACAACTACAACTACAACTACAACTACAACTACAACTACAACTACTACAACTACAACTACAACTACAACTACAACTACAACTACAACTACAACTACAACTACAACTACAACTACAACTACAACTACAACTACAACTACAACTACAACTACAACTACAACTACAACTACAACTACAACTACAACTACAACTACAACTACAACTACAACTACAACTACAACTACAACTACAACTACAACTACAACTACAACTACAACTACAACTACAACTACAACTACAACTACAACTACAACTACAACTACAACTACAACTACAACTACAACTACAACTACAACTACAACTACAACTACAACTACAACTACAACTACAACTACAACTACAATAACTACAACTACAACTTCAACTACAACTACAACTACAACAACAACTACAACTACAACTACAACTACAACTACAACTACAACTACAACTACAACTACAACTACAACTACAACTACAACTACAACTACAACTACAACTACAACTACAACTACAACTACAACTACAACTACAACTACAACTACAACTACAACTACAACTACAACTACAACTACAACTACAACTACAACTACAACTACAACTACAAATACAACTACAACTACAACTACAACTACAACTACAACTACAACTACAACTACAACTACAACTACAACTACAACTACAACTACAACTACAACTACAACTACAACTACAACTACAACTACAACTACAACTACAACTACAACTACAACTACAACTACAACTACAACTACAACTACAACTACAACTACAACTACAACTACAACTACAACTACAACTACAACTACAACTACAACTACAACTACAACTACAACTACAACTACAACTACAACTACAACTACAACTACAACTACAACTACAACTACAACTACAACTACAACTACAACTACAACTACAACTACAACTACAACTACAACTACAACTACAACTACAACTACAACTACAACTACAACTACAACTACAACTACAACTACAACTTCAACTACAACTACAACTACAACTACAACTACAACTACAACTACAACTACAACTACAACTACAACTACAACTACAACTACAACTACAACTACAACTACAACTACAGCTACAACTACAACTACAATAACTACAACTACAACTACAACTACAACTACAACTACAACTACAACTACAACTACAACTACAACTACAACTACAACTACAACTACAACTACAACTACAACTACAACTACAACTACAACTACAACTACAACTACAACTACAACTACAACTACAACTACAACTACAACTACAACTACAACTACAACTACAACAACTACAACTACAACTACAACTACAACTACAACTACAACTACAACTACAACTACAACTACAACTACAACTACAACTACAACTACAACTACAACTACAACTACAACAACTACAACTACAACTACAACTACAACTAAAACTACAACTACAACTACAACTACAACTACAATAACTACAACTACAATAACTACAACTACAACTACAACTACAACTACAACTACAAATACAACTACAACTACAACTACAACTACAACTACAACTACAACTACAACTACAACTACAACTACAACTACAACTACAACTACATTTACAACTACAACTACAACTACAACTACAACTACAACTACAACTACAACTACAACTACAACTACAACTACAACTACAACTACAACTACAACTACAACTACAACTACAACTACAACTACAACTACAACTACAACTACAACTACAACTACAACTACAACTACAACTACAACTACAACTACAACTACAACTACAACTACAACTACAACTACAACTACAACTACAACTACAACTACAACTACAACTACAACTACAACTACAACTACAACTACAACTACAACTACAACTACAACTACAACTACAACTACAACTACAACTACAACTACAACTACAACTACAACTACAACTTCAACTACAACTACAACTACAACTACAACTACAACTACAACTACAACTACAACTACAACTACAACTACAACTACAACTACAACTACAACTACAACTACAGCTACAACTACAACTACAATAACTACAACTACAACTACAACTACAACTACAACTACAACTACAACTACAACTACAACTACAACTACAACTACAACTACAACTACAACTACAACTACAACTACAACTACAACTACAACTACAACTACAACTACAACTACAACTACAACTACAACTACAACTACAACTACAACTACAACTACAACTACAACTACAACTACAACAACTACAACTACAACTACAACTACAACTACAACTACAACTACAACTACAACTACAACTACAACTACAACTACAACTACAACTACAACTACAACTACAACTACAACAACTACAACTACAACTACAACTACAACTAAAACTACAACTACAACTACAACTACAACTACAATAACTACAACTACAATAACTACAACTACAACTACAACTACAACTACAACTGCAACTACAACTACAACTACAACTACAACTACAACTACAACTACAACTACAACTACAACTACAACTACAACTACAACTTCAACTACAACTACAACTACAACTACAACTACAACTACAACTACAACTACAACTACAACTACAACTACAACTACAACTACAACTACAACTACAACTACAACTACAACTACAACTACAACTACAACTACAATAACTACAACTACAACTACAACTACAACTACAACTACAACTACAACTACAACTACAACTACAACTACAACTACAACTACAACTACAACTACAACTACAACTACAACTACAACTACAACTACAACTACAACTACAACTACAACTACAACTACAACTACAACTACAACTACAACTACAACTACAACTACAACTACAACTACAACTACAACTACAACTACAACTACAACTACAACTACAACTACAACTACAACTACAACTACAACTACAACTACAACTACAACTACAACTACAACTACAACTACAACTACAACTACAACTACAACTACAACTATAACTACAACTACAACTAAAACTAAAACTTGCCATGATGAGTCGGTATCAGCCAGATACAGATTGTACAAAATATTACCAGTCTGTAAAAGCCAATATGCGTGTGAAATTTTACAGCCTTATTAGGCTGAAATATGATGGCGCTGTCCGATACCGGCTGTAACTGGCCAGAGCTGGCAAAAGCATGCTATTATGAGTCGGTACCAGCCAGTTACAGAGTGTATAAAATATAACCAGTCTGTAAAAGCAAATATGCGTGTAAAAGTTTACGCTTATATAAGCCTTATTAGGCTGAAATATGATGGCGCTGTCTGAAACTGGCTGTAGCCGGCCAGAGCTGGCAAAAACATGCCAGTATAAGACTGTACCAGCCAGTTACAGCTTGTATAAAACATTACCAGTCAGTAAAAGGTAATATGCGTGTAAAATTAAACCCGTATGATGGCGCTGTCTGAGACCGGCTGTAACTGGCACGAGGTTGCAGAAACATGCCAGTATCAGATGGTACCAGCCAGTTACAGATTGTATAAAACAATAACAGTCAGGTAAAGCTAATATGCGTGTAAAATTTTATTTGCATTCGATATTAATTGAAATTTTACATAAATAAAATTTTACACGTACATCAGCCTTATTAGGCTGAAACATAATGGCGCTGTCTGAGACGAGCTGCAACAGACCAAAGCTGGCATAAACTTTCCATTATGAGTCGGTACCAGCCAGTTACAAAGTGTATAAAATATTTGCAGTCTGTAAAACAATATGTGTGTGAAATTTTACACGTATATCAGCCTTATTATGCTGAAATATGATGGCGCTGTCCGAGACCGGCTGTAACTGGCCAGAGCTGGCAAAAGCATGCTATTATGAGTCGGTACCTGCCAGTTACAGATTGTATAAAAGATTACCAGTCTGTAAAAGCTAGTATGCGTGTAAAAGTTTACGCTTATACGTATAAGCTTTATTAGGCTTTATTATGATGGCGCTGTCTGAAATTGGCTGTAGCCGGCCAGAGCTGGCAAAAACATGCCAGTATAAGACTGTACCAGCCAGTTACAGCTTGAATAAAAAATTACCAGTCAGTAAAAGGTAATATGCGTGTAAAATTTAACACGTATATCAGCCTTATTAGGCTGAAATATGATGGCGCTGTCTGAGACCGGCTGCAACAGACCAGAGCTGGCAAATACATTCCATTTTGAGTTGGTACCAGCCAGTTACAGAGTGTATAAAATATAACCAGTCTGTAAAATATAATGCGTGTAAAAGTTTACGCTTATATAAGCCTTATTAGGCTGAAATATGATGGCGCTGTCTGAAACTGGCTGTAGCCGGCCAGAGCTGGCAAAAACATGCCAGTATAAGACTGTACCAGCCAGTTACAGCTTGTATAAAACATTACCAGTCAGTAAAAGGTAACATGCGTTTAAAATATAAACAGTATATCAGCCTTATTAGGCTGAAATATAATGGCGCTGTCTGAGACCGGCTGTAACTGGCACGAGGTTGCAAAAACATGCCAGTATCAGATGGTACCAGCCAGTTACAGAATGTATAAAAGAATAACAGTCAGTAAAAGCTAATATAGGTGTAAAATTTTATTTGCATTCGATATTAATTGAAATTTTACATAAATAAAATTTTACACGTACATCAGCCTTATTATGCTGAAACATAATCGCGCTGTCTGAGACGGGCTGCAACAGACCAGAGCTGGCATAAACTTTCCATTATGAGTCGGTACCAGCCAGTTACAAAGTGTATAAAATATTAGCAGTCTGTAACAGCCAATATGCGTGAAATTTTACACGTATATCAGCCTTATTAGGCTGAAATATGATGGCGCTGTCCGAGACCGGCAGTAACTGGCCAGAGCTGGCAAAAGCATGCAATTATGAGTCGGTACCAGCCAGTTACAGATTGTATAAAAGATTACCAGTCTGTAAAAGCTAGTATGCGTGTAAAAGTTTACGCTTATACGTATAAGCCTTATTAGGCTGAAATATGATAGCGCTGTCTGAAATTGGCTGTAGCCGGCCAGAGCTGACAAAAACAAGCCAGTATAAGACTGTACCAGCCAGTTACAGCTTGTATAAAACATTACCAGTCAGTAAAAGGTAATATGCGTGTAAAATTAAACCCGTATGATGGCGCTGTCTGAGACCGGCTGTAACTGGCACGAGGTTGCAGAAACATGCCAGTATCAGATGGTACCAGCCAGTTACAGATTGTATAAAGCAATAACAGTCAGGTAAAGCTAATATGCGTGTAAAATTTTATTTGCATTCGATATTAATTGAAATTTTACATAAATAAAATTTTACACGTACATCAGCCTTATTAGGCTGAAACATAATGGCGCTGTCTGAGACGAGCTGCAACAGACCAAAGCTGGCATAAACTTTCCATTAGGAGTCGGTACCAGCTAGTTACAAAGTGTATAAAATATTTGCAGTCTGTAAAACAATATGTGTGTGAAATTTTACACGTATATCAGCCTTATTATGCTGAAATATGATGGCGCTGTCCGAGACCGGCTGTAACTGGCCAGAGCTGGCAAAAGCATGCTATTATGAGTCGGTGCCAGCCAGTTACAGATTGTATAAAAGATTACCAGTCTGTAAAAGCTAGTATGCGTGTAAAAGTTTACGCTTATACGTATAAGCTTTATTAGGCTTTATTATGATGGCGCTGTCTGAAATTGGCTGTAGCCGGCCAGAGCTGGCAAAAACATGCCAGTATAAGACTGTACGAGCCAGTTACAGCTTGAATAAAACATTACCAGTCAGTAAAAGGTAATATGCGTGTAAAATTTAACACGTATATCAGCCTTATTAGGCTGAAATATGATGGCGCTGTCTGAGACCGGCTGCAACAGACCAGAGCTGGCAAATACATTCCATTATGAGTTGGTACCAGCAAGTTACAGAGTGTATAAAATATAACCAGTCTGTAAAATATAATGCGTGTAAAAGTTTACGCTTATATAAGCCTTATTAGGCTGAAATATGATGGCGCTGTCTGAAACTGGCTGTAGCCGGCCAGAGCTGGCAAAAACATGCCAGTATAAGACTGTACCAGCCAGTTACAGCTTGTATAAAACATTACCAGTCAGTAAAAGGTAACATGCGTTTAAAATATAAACAGTATATCAGCCTTATTAGGCTGAAATATAATGGCGCTGTCTGAGACCGGCTGTAACTGGCACGAGGTTGCAAAAACATGCCAGTATCAGATGGTACCAGCCAGTTACAGAATGTATAAAAGAATAACAGTCAGTAAAAGCTAATATAGGTGTAAAATTTTATTTGCATTCGATATTAATTGAAATTTTACATAAATAAAATTTTACACGTACATCAGCCTTATTATGCTGAAACATAATCGCGCTGTCTGAGACGGGCTGCAACAGACCAGAGCTGGCATAAACTTTCCATTATGAGTCGGTACCAGTTAGTTACAAAGTGTATAAAATATTAGCAGTCTGTAACAGCCAATATGCGTGAAATTTTACACGTATATCAGCCTTATTAGGCTGAAATATGATGGCGCTGTCCGAGACCGGCAGTAACTGGCCAGAGCTGGCAAAAGCATGCAATTATGAGTCGGTACCAGCCAGTTACAGATTGTATAAAAGATTACCAGTCTGTAAAAGCTAGTATGCGTGTAAAAGTTTACGCTTATACGTATAAGCCTTATTAGGCTGAAATATGATAGCGCTGTCTGAAATTGGCTGTAGCCGGCCAGAGCTGACAAAAACAAGCCAGTATAAGACTGTACCAGCCAGTTACAGCTTGTATAAAACATTACCAGTCAGTAAAAGGTAATATGCGTGTAAAATTAAACCCGTATGATGGCGCTGTCTGAGACCGGCTGTAACTGGCACGAGGTTGCAGAAACATGCCAGTATCAGATGGTACCAGCCAGTTACAGATTGTATAAAGCAATAACAGTCAGGTAAAGCTAATATGCGTGTAAAATTTTATTTGCATTCGATATTAATTGAAATTTTACATAAATAAAATTTTACACGTACATCAGCCTTATTAGGCTGAAACATAATGGCGCTGTCTGAGACGAGCTGCAACAGACCAAAGCTGGCATAAACTTTCCATTAGGAGTCGGTACCAGCTAGTTACAAAGTGTATAAAATATTTGCAGTCTGTAAAACAATATGTGTGTGAAATTTTACACGTATATCAGCCTTATTATGCTGAAATATGATGGCGCTGTCCGAGACCGGCTGTAACTGGCCAGAGCTGGCAAAAGCATGCTATTATGAGTCGGTACCAGCCAGTTACAGATTGTATAAAAGATTACCAGTCTGTAAAAGCTAGTATGCGTGTAAAAGTTTACGCTTATACGTATAAGCTTTATTAGGCTTTATTATGATGGCGCTGTCTGAAATTGGCTGTAGCCGGCCAGAGCTGGCAAAAACATGCCAGTATAAGACTGTACCAGCCAGTTACAGCTTGAATAAAACATTACCAGTCAGTAAAAGGTAATATGCGTGTAAAATTTAACACGTATATCAGCCTTATTAGGCTGAAATATGATGGCGCTGTCTGAGACCGGCTGCAACAGACCAGAGCTGGCAAATACATTCCATTATGAGTCGGTACCAGCCAGTTACAGAGTGTATAAAATATAACCAGTCTGTAAAAGCCAATATGCGTGTAAAAGTTTACGCTTATATAAGCCTTATTAGGCTGAAATATGATGGCGCTGTCTGAAACTGGCTGTAGCCGGCCAGAGCTGGCAAAAACATGCCAGTATAAGACTGTACCAGCCAGTTATAGCTTGTATAAAACATTACCAGTCAGTAAAAGGTAACATGCGTGTAAAATATAAACAGTATATCAGCCTTATTAGGCTGAAATATGATGGCGCTGTCTGAGACCGGCTGTAACTGGCACGAGGTTGCAAAAACATGCCAGTATCAGATGGTACCAGCCAGTTACAGAATGTATAAAAGAATAACAGTCAGTAAAAGCTAATATAGGTGTAAAATTTTATTTGCATTCGATATTAATTGAAATTTTACATAAATAAAAATTTACACGTACATCAGCCTTATTATGCTGAAACATAATGGCGCTGTCTGAGACGGGCTGCAACAGACCAGAGCTGGCATAAACTTTCCATTATGAGTCGGTACCAGCCAGTTACAAAGTGTATAAAATATTAGCAGTCTGTAAAAGCCAATATGCGTGTGAAATTTTACACGTATATCAGCCTTATTAGGCTGAAATATGATGGCGCTGTCCGAGACCGGCTGTAACTGGCCAGAGCTGGCAAAAGCATGCAATTATGAGTCGGTACCAGCCAGTTACAGATTGTATAAAAGATTACCAGTCTGTAAAAGCTAGTATGCGTGTAAAAGTTTACGCTTATACGTATAAGCCTTATTAGGCTGAAATATGATAGCGCTGTCTGAAATTGGCTGTAGCCGGCCAGAGCTGACAAAAACAAGCCAGTATAAAACTGTACCTGCCAGTTACAGCTTGTATAAAACATTACCAGTCAGTAAAAGGTAATATGCGTGTAAAATTTAACACGTATATCAGCCTTATTAGGCTGAAATATGATGGCGCTGTCTGAGACCGGCTGCAACAGACCAGAGCTGGCAAAAACTTTCCATTATGAGTCGGTACCAGCCAGTTACAGAGTGTATAAAATATAACCAGTCTGTAAAAGCCAATATGCGTGTAAAAGTTTACGCTTATATAAGACTTATTAGGCTGAAATATGATGGCGCTGTCTGAAACTGGCTGTAGCCGGCCAGAGCTGGCAAAAACATGCCAGTATAAGTCTGTACCAGCCAGTTACAGCTTGTATAAAACATTACCAGTCAGTAAAAGGTAATATGCGTGTAAAATTAAACCCGTATGATGGCGCTGTCTGAGACCGGCTGTAACTGGCACGAGGTTGCAGAAACATGCCAGTATCAGATGGTACCAGCAAGTTACAGATTGTATAAAACAATAACAGTCAGGTAAAGCTAATATGCGTGTAAAATTTTATTTGCATTCGATATTAATTGAAATTTTACATAAATAAAATTTTACACGTACATCAGCCTTATTAGGCTGAAACATAATGGCGCTGTCTGAGACGAGCTGCAACGGACCAAAGCTGGCATAAACTTTCCATTATGAGTCGGTACCAGCCAGTTACAAAGTGTATAAAATATTTGCAGTCTGTAAAACAATATGTGTGTGAAATTTTACACGTATATCAGCCTTATTATGCTGAAATATGATGGCGCTGTCCGAGACCGGCTGTAACTGGCCAGAGCTGGCAAAAGCATGCTATTAAGAGTCGGTACCTGCCAGTTACAGATTGTATAAAAGATTACCAGTCTGTAAAAGCTAGTATGCGTGTAAAAGTTTACGCTTATACGTATAAGCTTTATTAGGCTTTATTATGATGGCGCTGTCTGAAATTGGCTGTAGCCGGCCAGAGCTGGCAAAAACATGCCAGTATAAGACTGTACCAGCCAGTTACAGCTTGAATAAAACATTACCAGTCAGTAAAAGGTAATATGCGTGTAAAATTTAACACGTATATCAGCCTTATTAGGCTGAAATATGATGGCGCTGTCTGAGACCGGCTGCAACAGACCAGAGCTGGCAAATACATTCCATTATGAGTCGGTACCAGCCAGTTACAGAGTGTATAAAATATAACCAGTCTGTAAAATATAATGCGTGTAAAAGTTTACGCTTATATAAGCCTTATTAGGCTGAAATATGATGGCGCTGTCTGAAACTGGCTGTAGCCGGCCAGAGCTGGCAAAAACATGCCAGTATAAGACTGTACCAGCCAGTTACAGCTTGTATAAAACATTACCAGTCAGTAAAAGGTAACATGCGTGTAAAATATAAACAGTATATCAGCCTTATTAGGCTGAAATATGATGGCGCTGTCTGAGACCGGCTGTAACTGGCACGAGGTTGCAAAAACATGCCAGTATCAGATGCTACCAGCCAGTTACAGAATGTATAAAAGAATACCAGTCAGTAAAAGCTAATATAGGTGTAAAATTTTATTTGCATTCGATATTAATTGAAATTTTACATAAATAAAAATTTACACGTACATCAGCCTTATTATGCTGAAACATAATGGCGCTGTCTGAGACGGGCTGCAACAGACCAGAGCTGGCATAAACTTTCCATTATGAGTCGGTACCAGCCAGTTACAAAGTGTATAAAATATTAGCAGTCTGTAAAAGCCAATATGCGTGTGAAATTTTACACGTATATCAGCCTTATTACGCTGAAATATGATGGCGCTGTCCGAGACCGGCTGTAACTGGCCAGAGCTGGCAAAAGCATGCAATTATGAGTCGGTACCAGCCAGTTACAGATTGTATAAAAGATTACCAGTCTGTAAAAGCTAGTATGCGTGTAAAAGTTTACGCTTATATGTATAAGCCTTATTAGGCTGAAATATGATAGCGCTGTCTGAAATTGGCTGTAGCCGGCCAGAGCTGACAAAAACAAGCCAGTATAAGACTGTACCAGCCAGTTACAGCTTGTATAAAACATTACCAGTCAGTAAAAGGTAACATGCGTGTAAAATATAAACAGTATATCAGCCTTATTAGGCTGAAATATGATGGCGCTGTCCGAGACCGGCTGTAACTGGCCAGAACTGGCAAAAGCATGCTATTATGAGTCGGTACAAGCCAGTTACAGATTGTATAAAAGATTACCAGTCTGTAAAAGCTAGTATGCGTGTAAAAGTTTACGCTTATACGTATAAGCCTTATTAGGCTTTATTATGATGGCGCTGTCTGAAATTGGCTGTAGCCGGCCAGAGCTGGCAAAAACATGCCAGTATAAGACTGTACCAGCCAGTTACAGCTTGAATAAAACATTACCAGTCAGTAAAAGGTAATATGCGTGTAAAATTTAACACGTATATCAGCCTTATTAGGCTGAAATATGATGGCGCTGTCTGAGACCGGCTGCAACAGACCAGAGCTGGCAAATACATTCCATTATGAGTCGGTACCAGCCAGTTACAGAGTGTATAAAATATAACCAGTCTGTAAAAGCCAATATGCGTGTAAAAGTTTACGCTTATATAAGCCTTATTAGGCTGAAATATGATGGCGCTGTCTGAAACTGGCTGTAGCCGGCCAGAGCTGGCAAAAACATGCCAGTATAAGACTGTACCAGCCAGTTACAGCTTGTATAAAACATTACCAGACAGTAAAAGGTAACATGCGTGTAAAATATAAACAGTATATCAGCCTTATTAGGCTGAAATATGATGGCGCTGTCTGAGACCGGCTGTAACTGGCACGAGGTTGCAGAAACATGCTAGTATCAGATGGTACCAGCCAGTTACAGATTGTATAAAACAATAACAGTCAGGTAAAGCTAATTTGCATGTAAAATTTTATTCGCTTACGATTTTATTTGAAATTTTATATAAATAAATTTTACAAGTACGTAGTTTTAGTTTTAGTTTTAGTTTTAGTTTTAGTTTTAGTTTTAGTTTTAGTTTTAGTTTTAGTTTTAGTTTTAGTTTTAGTTTTAGTTTTAGTTTTAGTTTTAGTTTTAGTTTTAGTTTTAGTTTTAGTTTTAGTTTTAGTTTTAGTTTTAGTTTTAGTTTTAGTTTTAGTTTTAGTTTTAGTTTTAGTTTTAGTTTTAGTTTTAGTTTTAGTTTTAGTTTTAGTTTTAGTTTTAGTTTTAGTTTTAGTTTTAGTTTTAGTTTTAGTTTTAGTTTTAGTTTTAGTTTTAGTTTTAGTTTTAGTTTTAGTTTTAGTTTTAGTTTTAGTTTTAGTTTTAGTTTTAGTTTTAGTTTTAGTTTTAGTTTTAGTTTTAGTTTTAGTTTTAGTTTTAGTTTTAGTTTTAGTTTTAGTTTTAGTTTTAGTTTTAGTTTTAGTTTTAGTTTTAGTTTTAGTTTTAGTTTTAGTTTTAGTTTTAGTTTTAGTTTTAGTTTTAGTTTTAGTTTTAGTTTTAGTTTTAGTTTTAGTTTTAGTTTTAGTTTTAGTTTTAGTTTTAGTTTTAGTTTTAGTTTTAGTTTTAGTTTTAGTTTTAGTTTTAGTTTTAGTTTTAGTTTTAGTTTTAGTTTTAGTTTTAGTTTTAGTTTTAGTTTTAGTTTTAGTTTTAGTTTTAGTTTTAGTTTTAGTTTTAGTTTTAGTTTTAGTTTTAGTTTTAGTTTTAGTTTTAGTTTTAGTTTTAGTTTTAGTTTTAGTTTTAGTTTTAGTTTTAGTTTTAGTTTTAGTTTTAGTTTTAGTTTTAGTTTTAGTTTTAGTTTTAGTTTTAGTTTTAGTTTTAGTTTTAGTTTTAGTTTTAGTTTTAGTTTTAGTTTTAGTTTTAGTTTTAGTTTTAGTTTTAGTTTTAGTTTTAGTTTTAGTTTTAGTTTTAGTTTTAGTTTTAGTTTTAGTTTTAGTTTTAGTTTTAGTTTTAGTTTTAGTTTTAGTTTTAGTTTTAGTTTTAGTTTTAGTTTTAGTTTTAGTTTTAGTTTTAGTTTTAGTTTTAGTTTTAGTTTTAGTTTTAGTTTTAGTTTTAGTTTTAGTTTTAGTTTTAGTTTTAGTTTTAGTTTTAGTTTTAGTTTTAGTTTTAGTTTTAGTTTTAGTTTTAGTTTTAGTTTTAGTTTTAGTTTTAGTTTTAGTTTTAGTTTTAGTTTTAGTTTTAGTTTTAGTTTTAGTTTTAGTTTTAGTTTTAGTTTTAGTTTTAGTTTTAGTTTTAGTTTTAGTTTTAGTTTTAGTTTTAGTTTTAGTTTTAGTTTTAGTTTTAGTTTTAGTTTTAGTTTTAGTTTTAGTTTTAGTTTTAGTTTTAGTTTTAGTTTTAGTTTTAGTTTTAGTTTTAGTTTTAGTTTTAGTTTTAGTTTTAGTTTTAGTTTTAGTTTTAGTTTTAGTTTTAGTTTTAGTTTTAGTTTTAGTTTTAGTTTTAGTTTTAGTTTTAGTTTTAGTTTTAGTTTTAGTTTTAGTTTTAGTTTTAGTTTTAGTTTTAGTTTTAGTTTTAGTTTTAGTTTTAGTTTTAGTTTTAGTTTTAGTTTTAGTTTTAGTTTTAGTTTTAGTTTTAGTTTTAGTTTTAGTTTTAGTTTTAGTTTTAGTTTTAGTTTTAGTTTTAGTTTTAGTTTTAGTTTTAGTTTTAGTTTTAGTTTTAGTTTTAGTTTTAGTTTTAGTTTTAGTTTTAGTTTTAGTTTTAGTTTTAGTTTTAGTTTTAGTTTTAGTTTTAGTTTTAGTTTTAGTTTTAGTTTTAGTTTTAGTTTTAGTTTTAGTTTTAGTTTTAGTTTTAGTTTTAGTTTTAGTTTTAGTTTTAGTTTTAGTTTTAGTTTTAGTTTTAGTTTTAGTTTTAGTTTTAGTTTTAGTTTTAGTTTTAGTTTTAGTTTTAGTTTTAGTTTTAGTTTTAGTTTTAGTTTTAGTTTTAGTTTTAGTTTTAGTTTTAGTTTTAGTTTTAGTTTTAGTTTTAGTTTTAGTTTTAGTTTTAGTTTTAGTTTTAGTTTTAGTTTTAGTTTTAGTTTTAGTTTTAGTTTTAGTTTTAGTTTTAGTTTTAGTTTTAGTTTTAGTTTTAGTTTTAGTTTTAGTTTTAGTTTTAGTTTTAGTTTTAGTTTTAGTTTTAGTTTTAGTTTTAGTTTTAGTTTTAGTTTTAGTTTTAGTTTTAGTTTTAGTTTTAGTTTTAGTTTTAGTTTTAGTTTTAGTTTTAGTTTTAGTTTTAGTTTTAGTTTTAGTTTTAGTTTTAGTTTTAGTTTTAGTTTTAGTTTTAGTTTTAGTTTTAGTTTTAGTTTTAGTTTTAGTTTTAGTTTTAGTTTTAGTTTTAGTTTTAGTTTTAGTTTTAGTTTTAGTTTTAGTTTTAGTTTTAGTTTTAGTTTTAGTTTTAGTTTTAGTTTTAGTTTTAGTTTTAGTTTTAGTTTTAGTTTTAGTTTTAGTTTTAGTTTTAGTTTTAGTTTTAGTTTTAGTTTTAGTTTTAGTTTTAGTTTTAGTTTTAGTTTTAGTTTTAGTTTTAGTTTTAGTTTTAGTTTTAGTTTTAGTTTTAGTTTTAGTTTTAGTTTTAGTTTTAGTTTTAGTTTTAGTTTTAGTTTTAGTTTTAGTTTTAGTTTTAGTTTTAGTTTTAGTTTTAGTTTTAGTTTTAGTTTTAGTTTTAGTTTTAGTTTTAGTTTTAGTTTTAGTTTTAGTTTTAGTTTTAGTTTTAGTTTTAGTTTTAGTTTTAGTTTTAGTTTTAGTTTTAGTTTTAGTTTTAGTTTTAGTTTTAGTTTTAGTTTTAGTTTTAGTTTTAGTTTTAGTTTTAGTTTTAGTTTTAGTTTTAGTTTTAGTTTTAGTTTTAGTTTTAGTTTTAGTTTTAGTTTTAGTTTTAGTTTTAGTTTTAGTTTTAGTTTTAGTTTTAGTTTTAGTTTTAGTTTTAGTTTTAGTTTTAGTTTTAGTTTTAGTTTTAGTTTTAGTTTTAGTTTTAGTTTTAGTTTTAGTTTTAGTTTTAGTTTTAGTTTTAGTTTTAGTTTTAGTTTTAGTTTTAGTTTTAGTTTTAGTTTTAGTTTTAGTTTTAGTTTTAGTTTTAGTTTTAGTTTTAGTTTTAGTTTTAGTTTTAGTTTTAGTTTTAGTTTTAGTTTTAGTTTTAGTTTTAGTTTTAGTTTTAGTTTTAGTTTTAGTTTTAGTTTTAGTTTTAGTTTTAGTTTTAGTTTTAGTTTTAGTTTTAGTTTTAGTTTTAGTTTTAGTTTTAGTTTTAGTTTTAGTTTTAGTTTTAGTTTTAGTTTTAGTTTTAGTTTTAGTTTTAGTTTTAGTTTTAGTTTTAGTTTTAGTTTTAGTTTTAGTTTTAGTTTTAGTTTTAGTTTTAGTTTTAGTTTTAGTTTTAGTTTTAGTTTTAGTTTTAGTTTTAGTTTTAGTTTTAGTTTTAGTTTTAGTTTTAGTTTTAGTTTTAGTTTTAGTTTTAGTTTTAGTTTTAGTTTTAGTTTTAGTTTTAGTTTTAGTTTTAGTTTTAGTTTTAGTTTTAGTTTTAGTTTTAGTTTTAGTTTTAGTTTTAGTTTTAGTTTTAGTTTTAGTTTTAGTTTTAGTTTTAGTTTTAGTTTTAGTTTTAGTTTTAGTTTTAGTTTTAGTTTTAGTTTTAGTTTTAGTTTTAGTTTTAGTTTTAGTTTTAGTTTTAGTTTTAGTTTTAGTTTTAGTTTTAGTTTTAGTTTTAGTTTTAGTTTTAGTTTTAGTTTTAGTTTTAGTTTTAGTTTTAGTTTTAGTTTTAGTTTTAGTTTTAGTTTTAGTTTTAGTTTTAGTTTTAGTTTTAGTTTTAGTTTTAGTTTTAGTTTTAGTTTTAGTTTTAGTTTTAGTTTTAGTTTTAGTTTTAGTTTTAGTTTTAGTTTTAGTTTTAGTTTTAGTTTTAGTTTTAGTTTTAGTTTTAGTTTTAGTTTTAGTTTTAGTTTTAGTTTTAGTTTTAGTTTTAGTTTTAGTTTTAGTTTTAGTTTTAGTTTTAGTTTTAGTTTTAGTTTTAGTTTTAGTTTTAGTTTTAGTTTTAGTTTTAGTTTTAGTTTTAGTTTTAGTTTTAGTTTTAGTTTTAGTTTTAGTTTTAGTTTTAGTTTTAGTTTTAGTTTTAGTTTTAGTTTTAGTTTTAGTTTTAGTTTTAGTTTTAGTTTTAGTTTTAGTTTTAGTTTTAGTTTTAGTTTTAGTTTTAGTTTTAGTTTTAGTTTTAGTTTTAGTTTTAGTTTTAGTTTTAGTTTTAGTTTTAGTTTTAGTTTTAGTTTTAGTTTTAGTTTTAGTTTTAGTTTTAGTTTTAGTTTTAGTTTTAGTTTTAGTTTTAGTTTTAGTTTTAGTTTTAGTTTTAGTTTTAGTTTTAGTTTTAGTTTTAGTTTTAGTTTTAGTTTTAGTTTTAGTTTTAGTTTTAGTTTTAGTTTTAGTTTTAGTTTTAGTTTTAGTTTTAGTTTTAGTTTTAGTTTTAGTTTTAGTTTTAGTTTTAGTTTTAGTTTTAGTTTTAGTTTTAGTTTTAGTTTTAGTTTTAGTTTTAGTTTTAGTTTTAGTTTTAGTTTTAGTTTTAGTTTTAGTTTTAGTTTTAGTTTTAGTTTTAGTTTTAGTTTTAGTTTTAGTTTTAGTTTTAGTTTTAGTTTTAGTTTTAGTTTTAGTTTTAGTTTTAGTTTTAGTTTTAGTTTTAGTTTTAGTTTTAGTTTTAGTTTTAGTTTTAGTTTTAGTTTTAGTTTTAGTTTTAGTTTTAGTTTTAGTTTTAGTTTTAGTTTTAGTTTTAGTTTTAGTTTTAGTTTTAGTTTTAGTTTTAGTTTTAGTTTTAGTTTTAGTTTTAGTTTTAGTTTTAGTTTTAGTTTTAGTTTTAGTTTTAGTTTTAGTTTTAGTTTTAGTTTTAGTTTTAGTTTTAGTTTTAGTTTTAGTTTTAGTTTTAGTTTTAGTTTTAGTTTTAGTTTTAGTTTTAGTTTTAGTTTTAGTTTTAGTTTTAGTTTTAGTTTTAGTTTTAGTTTTAGTTTTAGTTTTAGTTTTAGTTTTAGTTTTAGTTTTAGTTTTAGTTTTAGTTTTAGTTTTAGTTTTAGTTTTAGTTTTAGTTTTAGTTTTAGTTTTAGTTTTAGTTTTAGTTTTAGTTTTAGTTTTAGTTTTAGTTTTAGTTTTAGTTTTAGTTTTAGTTTTAGTTTTAGTTTTAGTTTTAGTTTTAGTTTTAGTTTTAGTTTTAGTTTTAGTTTTAGTTTTAGTTTTAGTTTTAGTTTTAGTTTTAGTTTTAGTTTTAGTTTTAGTTTTAGTTTTAGTTTTAGTTTTAGTTTTAGTTTTAGTTTTAGTTTTAGTTTTAGTTTTAGTTTTAGTTTTAGTTTTAGTTTTAGTTTTAGTTTTAGTTTTAGTTTTAGTTTTAGTTTTAGTTTTAGTTTTAGTTTTAGTTTTAGTTTTAGTTTTAGTTTTAGTTTTAGTTTTAGTTTTAGTTTTAGTTTTAGTTTTAGTTTTAGTTTTAGTTTTAGTTTTAGTTTTAGTTTTAGTTTTAGTTTTAGTTTTAGTTTTAGTTTTAGTTTTAGTTTTAGTTTTAGTTTTAGTTTTAGTTTTAGTTTTAGTTTTAGTTTTAGTTTTAGTTTTAGTTTTAGTTTTAGTTTTAGTTTTAGTTTTAGTTTTAGTTTTAGTTTTAGTTTTAGTTTTAGTTTTAGTTTTAGTTTTAGTTTTAGTTTTAGTTTTAGTTTTAGTTTTAGTTTTAGTTTTAGTTTTAGTTTTAGTTTTAGTTTTAGTTTTAGTTTTAGTTTTAGTTTTAGTTTTAGTTTTAGTTTTAGTTTTAGTTTTAGTTTTAGTTTTAGTTTTAGTTTTAGTTTTAGTTTTAGTTTTAGTTTTAGTTTTAGTTTTAGTTTTAGTTTTAGTTTTAGTTTTAGTTTTAGTTTTAGTTTTAGTTTTAGTTTTAGTTTTAGTTTTAGTTTTAGTTTTAGTTTTAGTTTTAGTTTTAGTTTTAGTTTTAGTTTTAGTTTTAGTTTTAGTTTTAGTTTTAGTTTTAAGTTTTAGTTTTAGTTTTAGTTTTAGTTTTAGTTTTAGTTTTAGTTTTAGTTTTAGTTTTAGTTTTAGTTTTAGTTTTAGTTTTAGTTTTAGTTTTAGTTTTAGTTTTAGTTTTAGTTTTAGTTTTAGTTTTAGTTTTAGTTTTAGTTTTAGTTTTAGTTTTAGTTTTAGTTTTAGTTTTAGTTTTAGTTTTAGTTTTAGTTTTAGTTTTAGTTTTAGTTTTAGTTTTAGTTTTAGTTTTAGTTTTAGTTTTAGTTTTAGTTTTAGTTTTAGTTTTAGTTTTAGTTTTAGTTTTAGTTTTAGTTTTAGTTTTAGTTTTAGTTTTAGTTTTAGTTTTAGTTTTAGTTTTAGTTTTAGTTTTAGTTTTAGTTTTAGTTTTAGTTTTAGTTTTAGTTTTAGTTTTAGTTTTAGTTTTAGTTTTAGTTTTAGTTTTAGTTTTAGTTTTAGTTTTAGTTTTAGTTTTAGTTTTAGTTTTAGTTTTAGTTTTAGTTTTAGTTTTAGTTTTAGTTTTAGTTTTAGTTTTAGTTTTAGTTTTAGTTTTAGTTTTAGTTTTAGTTTTAGTTTTAGTTTTAGTTTTAGTTTTAGTTTTAGTTTTAGTTTTAGTTTTAGTTTTAGTTTTAGTTTTAGTTTTAGTTTTAGTTTTAGTTTTAGTTTTAGTTTTAGTTTTAGTTTTAGTTTTAGTTTTAGTTTTAGTTTTAGTTTTAGTTTTAGTTTTAGTTTTAGTTTTAGTTTTAGTTTTAGTTTTAGTTTTAGTTTTAGTTTTAGTTTTAGTTTTAGTTTTAGTTTTAGTTTTAGTTTTAGTTTTAGTTTTAGTTTTAGTTTTAGTTTTAGTTTTAGTTTTAGTTTTAGTTTTAGTTTTAGTTTTAGTTTTAGTTTTAGTTTTAGTTTTAGTTTTAGTTTTAGTTTTAGTTTTAGTTTTAGTTTTAGTTTTAGTTTTAGTTTTAGTTTTAGTTTTAGTTTTAGTTTTAGTTTTAGTTTTAGTTTTAGTTTTAGTTTTAGTTTTAGTTTTAGTTTTAGTTTTAGTTTTAGTTTTAGTTTTAGTTTTAGTTTTAGTTTTAGTTTTAGTTTTAGTTTTAGTTTTAGTTTTAGTTTTAGTTTTAGTTTTAGTTTTAGTTTTAGTTTTAGTTTTAGTTTTAGTTTTAGTTTTAGTTTTAGTTTTAGTTTTAGTTTTAGTTTTAGTTTTAGTTTTAGTTTTAGTTTTAGTTTTAGTTTTAGTTTTAGTTTTAGTTTTAGTTTTAGTTTTAGTTTTAGTTTTAGTTTTCGTTTTAGTTTTAGTTTTAGTTTTAGTTTTAGTTTTAGTTTTAGTTTTAGTTTTAGTTTTAGTTTTAGTTTTAGTTTTAGTTTTAGTTTTAGTTTTAGTTTTAGTTTTAGTTTTAGTTTTAGTTTTAGTTTTAGTTTTAGTTTTAGTTTTAGTTTTAGTTTTAGTTTTAGTTTTAGTTTTAGTTTTAGTTTTAGTTTTAGTTTTAGTTTTAGTTTTAGTTTTAGTTTTAGTTTTAGTTTTAGTTTTAGTTTTAGTTTTAGTTTTAGTTTTAGTTTTAGTTTTAGTTTTAGTTTTAGTTTTAGTTTTAGTTTTAGTTTTAGTTTTAGTTTTAGTTTTAGTTTTAGTTTTAGTTTTAGTTTTAGTTTTAGTTTTAGTTTTAGTTTTAGTTTTAGTTTTAGTTTTAGTTTTAGTTTTAGTTTTAGTTTTAGTTTTAGTTTTAGTTTTAGTTTTAGTTTTAGTTTTAGTTTTAGTTTTAGTTTTAGTTTTAGTTTTAGTTTTAGTTTTAGTTTTAGTTTTAGTTTTAGTTTTAGTTTTAGTTTTAGTTTTAGTTTTAGTTTTAGTTTTAGTTTTAGTTTTAGTTTTAGTTTTAGTTTTAGTTTTAGTTTTAGTTTTAGTTTTAGTTTTAGTTTTAGTTTTAGTTTTAGTTTTAGTTTTAGTTTTAGTTTTAGTTTTAGTTTTAGTTTTAGTTTTAGTTTTAGTTTTAGTTTTAGTTTTAGTTTTAGTTTTAGTTTTAGTTTTAGTTTTAGTTTTAGTTTTAGTTTTAGTTTTAGTTTTAGTTTTAGTTTTAGTTTTAGTTTTAGTTTTAGTTTTAGTTTTAGTTTTAGTTTTAGTTTTAGTTTTAGTTTTAGTTTTAGTTTTAGTTTTAGTTTTAGTTTTAGTTTTAGTTTTAGTTTTAGTTTTAGTTTTAGTTTTAGTTTTAGTTTTAGTTTTAGTTTTAGTTTTAGTTTTAGTTTTAGTTTTAGTTTTAGTTTTAGTTTTAGTTTTAGTTTTAGTTTTAGTTTTAGTTTTAGTTTTAGTTTTAGTTTTAGTTTTAGTTTTAGTTTTAGTTTTAGTTTTAGTTTTAGTTTTAGTTTTAGTTTTAGTTTTAGTTTTAGTTTTAGTTTTAGTTTTAGTTTTAGTTTTAGTTTTAGTTTTAGTTTTAGTTTTAGTTTTAGTTTTAGTTTTAGTTTTAGTTTTAGTTTTAGTTTTAGTTTTAGTTTTAGTTTTAGTTTTAGTTTTAGTTTTAGTTTTAGTTTTAGTTTTAGTTTTAGTTTTAGTTTTAGTTTTAGTTTTAGTTTTAGTTTTAGTTTTAGTTTTAGTTTTAGTTTTAGTTTTAGTTTTAGTTTTAGTTTTAGTTTTAGTTTTAGTTTTAGTTTTAGTTTTAGTTTTAGTTTTAGTTTTAGTTTTAGTTTTAGTTTTAGTTTTAGTTTTAGTTTTAGTTTTAGTTTTAGTTTTAGTTTTAGTTTTAGTTTTAGTTTTAGTTTTAGTTTTAGTTTTAGTTTTAGTTTTAGTTTTAGTTTTAGTTTTAGTTTTAGTTTTAGTTTTAGTTTTAGTTTTAGTTTTAGTTTTAGTTTTAGTTTTAGTTTTAGTTTTAGTTTTAGTTTTAGTTTTAGTTTTAGTTTTAGTTTTAGTTTTAGTTTTAGTTTTAGTTTTAGTTTTAGTTTTAGTTTTAGTTTTAGTTTTAGTTTTAGTTTTAGTTTTAGTTTTAGTTTTAGTTTTAGTTTTAGTTTTAGTTTTAGTTTTAGTTTTAGTTTTAGTTTTAGTTTTAGTTTTAGTTTTAGTTTTAGTTTTAGTTTTAGTTTTAGTTTTAGTTTTAGTTTTAGTTTTAGTTTTAGTTTTAGTTTTAGTTTTAGTTTTAGTTTTAGTTTTAGTTTTAGTTTTAGTTTTAGTTTTAGTTTTAGTTTTAGTTTTAGTTTTAGTTTTAGTTTTAGTTTTAGTTTTAGTTTTAGTTTTAGTTTTAGTTTTAGTTTTAGTTTTAGTTTTAGTTTTAGTTTTAGTTTTAGTTTTAGTTTTAGTTTTAGTTTTAGTTTTAGTTTTAGTTTTAGTTTTAGTTTTAGTTTTAGTTTTAGTTTTAGTTTTAGTTTTAGTTTTAGTTTTAGTTTTAGTTTTAGTTTTAGTTTTAGTTTTAGTTTTAGTTTTAGTTTTAGTTTTAGTTTTAGTTTTAGTTTTAGTTTTAGTTTTAGTTTTAGTTTTAGTTTTAGTTTTAGTTTTAGTTTTAGTTTTAGTTTTAGTTTTAGTTTTAGTTTTAGTTTTAGTTTTAGTTTTAGTTTTAGTTTTAGTTTTAGTTTTAGTTTTAGTTTTAGTTTTAGTTTTAGTTTTAGTTTTAGTTTTAGTTTTAGTTTTAGTTTTAGTTTTAGTTTTAGTTTTAGTTTTAGTTTTAGTTTTAGTTTTAGTTTTAGTTTTAGTTTTAGTTTTAGTTTTAGTTTTAGTTTTAGTTTTAGTTTTAGTTTTAGTTTTAGTTTTAGTTTTAGTTTTAGTTTTAGTTTTAGTTTTAGTTTTAGTTTTAGTTTTAGTTTTAGTTTTAGTTTTAGTTTTAGTTTTAGTTTTAGTTTTAGTTTTAGTTTTAGTTTTAGTTTTAGTTTTAGTTTTAGTTTTAGTTTTAGTTTTAGTTTTAGTTTTAGTTTTAGTTTTAGTTTTAGTTTTAGTTTTAGTTTTAGTTTTAGTTTTAGTTTTAGTTTTAGTTTTAGTTTTAGTTTTAGTTTTAGTTTTAGTTTTAGTTTTAGTTTTAGTTTTAGTTTTAGTTTTAGTTTTAGTTTTAGTTTTAGTTTTAGTTTTAGTTTTAGTTTTAGTTTTAGTTTTAGTTTTAGTTTTAGTTTTAGTTTTAGTTTTAGTTTTAGTTTTAGTTTTAGTTTTAGTTTTAGTTTTAGTTTTAGTTTTAGTTTTAGTTTTAGTTTTAGTTTTAGTTTTAGTTTTAGTTTTAGTTTTAGTTTTAGTTTTAGTTTTAGTTTTAGTTTTAGTTTTAGTTTTAGTTTTAGTTTTAGTTTTAGTTTTAGTTTTAGTTTTAGTTTTAGTTTTAGTTTTAGTTTTAGTTTTAGTTTTAGTTTTAGTTTTAGTTTTAGTTTTAGTTTTAGTTTTAGTTTTAGTTTTAGTTTTAGTTTTAGTTTTAGTTTTAGTTTTAGTTTTAGTTTTAGTTTTAGTTTTAGTTTTAGTTTTAGTTTTAGTTTTAGTTTTAGTTTTAGTTTTAGTTTTAGTTTTAGTTTTAGTTTTAGTTTTAGTTTTAGTTTTAGTTTTAGTTTTAGTTTTAGTTTTAGTTTTAGTTTTAGTTTTAGTTTTAGTTTTAGTTTTAGTTTTAGTTTTAGTTTTAGTTTTAGTTTTAGTTTTAGTTTTAGTTTTAGTTTTAGTTTTAGTTTTAGTTTTAGTTTTAGTTTTAGTTTTAGTTTTAGTTTTAGTTTTAGTTTTAGTTTTAGTTTTAGTTTTAGTTTTAGTTTTAGTTTTAGTTTTAGTTTTAGTTTTAGTTTTAGTTTTAGTTTTAGTTTTAGTTTTAGTTTTAGTTTTAGTTTTAGTTTTAGTTTTAGTTTTAGTTTTAGTTTTAGTTTTAGTTTTAGTTTTAGTTTTAGTTTTAGTTTTAGTTTTAGTTTTAGTTTTAGTTTTAGTTTTAGTTTTAGTTTTAGTTTTAGTTTTAGTTTTAGTTTTAGTTTTAGTTTTAGTTTTAGTTTTAGTTTTAGTTTTAGTTTTAGTTTTAGTTTTAGTTTTAGTTTTAGTTTTAGTTTTAGTTTTAGTTTTAGTTTTAGTTTTAGTTTTAGTTTTAGTTTTAGTTTTAGTTTTAGTTTTAGTTTTAGTTTTAGTTTTAGTTTTAGTTTTAGTTTTAGTTTTAGTTTTAGTTTTAGTTTTAGTTTTAGTTTTAGTTTTAGTTTTAGTTTTAGTTTTAGAGTTTTAGTTTTAGTTTTAGTTTTAGTTTTAGTTTTAGTTTTAGTTTTAGTTTTAGTTTTAGTTTTAGTTTTAGTTTTAGTTTTAGTTTTAGTTTTAGTTTTAGTTTTAGTTTTAGTTTTAGTTTTAGTTTTAGTTTTAGTTTTAGTTTTAGTTTTAGTTTTAGTTTTAGTTTTAGTTTTAGTTTTAGTTTTAGTTTTAGTTTTAGTTTTAGTTTTAGTTTTAGTTTTAGTTTTAGTTTTAGTTTTAGTTTTAGTTTTAGTTTTAGTTTTAGTTTTAGTTTTAGTTTTAGTTTTAGTTTTAGTTTTAGTTTTAGTTTTAGTTTTAGTTTTAGTTTTAGTTTTAGTTTTAGTTTTAGTTTTAGTTTTAGTTTTAGTTTTAGTTTTAGTTTTAGTTTTAGTTTTAGTTTTAGTTTTAGTTTTAGTTTTAGTTTTAGTTTTAGTTTTAGTTTTAGTTTTAGTTTTAGTTTTAGTTTTAGTTTTAGTTTTAGTTTTAGTTTTAGTTTTAGTTTTAGTTTTAGTTTTAGTTTTAGTTTTAGTTTTAGTTTTAGTTTTAGTTTTAGTTTTAGTTTTAGTTTTAGTTTTAGTTTTAGTTTTAGTTTTAGTTTTAGTTTTAGTTTTAGTTTTAGTTTTAGTTTTAGTTTTAGTTTTAGTTTTAGTTTTAGTTTTAGTTTTAGTTTTAGTTTTAGTTTTAGTTTTAGTTTTAGTTTTAGTTTTAGTTTTAGTTTTAGTTTTAGTTTTAGTTTTAGTTTTAGTTTTAGTTTTAGTTTTAGTTTTAGTTTTAGTTTTAGTTTTAGTTTTAGTTTTAGTTTTAGTTTTAGTTTTAGTTTTAGTTTTAGTTTTAGTTTTAGTTTTTTATGTCTTCAAGTTTTTTGCATACTGTCAACCCAAAGGCCATAAAATATTATAATTTTGAATTTTAAAATATGCACTAAATTTTTTTTTATCAATTTAATATAAATGATGTACACTTATTATTTGGCATCCTATTTGAATCCGCTCGCACTATATATCCAATCGCCGGTATACTTCCCGAGTTATAGGGCCCCAAAATTTAGAGCCCCCCTTAATACTGCCCTTATAAAAATAATTGAAGCATTTAAGAATTTTACCAAAAATTCTATGATATTTTATGTTCACAAAATTTTTTCATTTTGTTAACCAAAAGCCCGAAAAAAATTAGTAAATATTATAATTTTGAATTTTAAAATATGCACTAAAAAAAAAATTATCAATATAATCTCAAATTAAATTAAATTAAATTTTTTCAAATTGTTAACCAAAAGGCCGTAATAATAAAGAACCACTGCTCGCAACGTTCGACGCGTTTTACGCGTACAAAATCTTGTCAAAAAGTATTTGTATTTAAAATATATTTATTTTTTTATACAAATATTCAGTATAATCGGTCCGGTACCTTCGGAGAAATGCGGTGACAGTATCAGGTCTTACGACCGACCGAGGACATGAGTTATGAATATTCTTGGATTCAGGGCGACAAGATGAGACGTATTTGTTAAGATTTCTTTTTTGATCCGAGCATACTACAGACACACAACCAAATACTATAGATGTCTTGCACTATCGTACGACGAGCTAAAATTGATTTTCTAAATAAATAATAAAATTAAAACATTCACTGAACAGATATATAACAACTTCTACTCCTGTTTCCTTTTTACTTTCATATACGAAGTAATAAGTAAGTCTTGTAATATACACACCGGATATACACGTTTTAAGCTTCCCTGAATCGAATGTGACTATTTCAGAATGTCGTCTGTGTGTGTGTCAGTGAACGCTCTAGAGCCAAAACTGTCGAACGTAGAATTGTGAAACTTCTAACTTAAGACTGGTATATGGTCTAGATGTGCACCTCCTATGTTCTATCTCCAATATCACTAGAACGGCTGCACTTATGACAAAAATAATTATGTTTATAATAAAAGATATTAATATTTCCCACAACATTTATTTGAAAAGTTTCTACAATAAATGTACCAGTTACGAGAAAACTGCTACGGAAAATCTTAAATATCTTATTTATGTTGCCATAGTTATACATTTGTGAGATATTTCTTTAAGAAATAGTGTGCGCTATGCCTGAAAAAAATTGACAAATAAACAAAATAGAAATAATTTTGCACTGATTAACACAAATTGATTGACTGAGAACGTGCTTATGGTTATTGCAGATAAATATTGAAATATATTTTAAGAAATAGTACGTATTAAAACTTATATTTGAATATGTTTATAAGGTGAATTTCAAAGAATCAACATCTGTGTTTCATATTGTAGAAACTGTATTTGATAACGTAATCAAATTATAAGCTAAATGGTACAATTTCAGGATATTACTGTGGACTTTTGGTATTTCTTAACAGTTTGGTTGGGATATATATTTGTAATGAACACTACGTAAAAGAAAGTCGAGTGCAGGTCACTCCTCATTTTTATTTAAAATAGTATGAATTTCAGTGCTCGCATCGCATTGCATATATTACTAATAAAGCTTGTTTTCAATAATACTAAACAATAGAGACGTGCGTTTCCATAGATATAGTTTTCTTATAAAACGATTTACATACTTACAAACTGACATGGGATTTTTCAAACGGATGCTGCACTGGATTACGTCCTGCTGTAAAGCAGAAGAAGGAAGTGGAGGGATTCTGGACGGTATATTATATATATAAATATATACATACATAGTTTTATTTTGCTGAAATGTTTTTCCATTCTTATATCTTTCGATGAAAGAAAATTTTAGAAAAATATTTAAGATTTTATCTAAGACATAATTATTATTTATCTTGTATAATTGTAAATTGAATGTATTTTCTTTCATATACAAATGTATATATGGAAGTATTGCAATCATGAATATTTTTGAACTCAAGATTTTTAAGGAAATACACGTTTTGATCATTTCTAAAACGAAACAATTTATTTTCAGAATTATTGCTGTGTGCTTCTGCACACGTTAGAGCCAAAATGTACATTTCTAGTAACATTTATTTAAATATATTTTTCGAAATAAGTACCATTTACTAACAAGTCGCCATTTAATATATCCATTTTACTGTTACCACTGCTTTTTGCTCGCCGATCATCCCTTGCTTTCACTGTACGTGATTAAACCATGTGTGGAAGAAGTGATTATATTTGGAATTCCTGTATGGCTGCTGGCTGCCTTCAAAGTTCTCTTGACGCTTGACGCTTGACGGGAACAGCTCTAATTTACCACTCCTAAATTATGTGATGTTTCACGTTTCAAGCCAAGAGAACTGCGGATGGAACCTTAACAAAATAGTTACCACCAATCTCGCTACTGATGATTGGTGTCAAAATCGGAGTCGGAGTCAATGTCATTAAAGACAATAAAAATTATAAAATGTTGCTATTATTTTACCGATAAGAGATTTAATTTTTCCTTGCTGAAACTGCAATCAGTAACAAAGTCGAGACGAGACGGCCTACTTGAATAGAGGCTGATTTATAAAACGAAAACTTTTCCTAGTCCCACTTTACTGCGCTTAGGCCCTTCTCACACCAAGTATTTAAGACAGGCTCACTTTAAGTTAGCTTGAAGTTCGTTTATCTTCGTGATATTCAAATCGCTAGTGTTGCAATCTATATTAACATATTTATTCTTGTGTTGGCAACAGTTCGCACTATCAAAATAATGTTTATTTGAGGTCATTTATTGTTTCAGTTAGTTGATTGTGTTTCTATGAAATAAAATAAAAATATATATGCGTCATATACTAACAAATTTTGTACCTTGAAATTCATTGAATAACGCATTGAATAAATAATAAATATATTTGTAATCTGGCAATTGTATTTTCATGGTTATATTTTAAATTGGTAACGACTACTACGTGACCGCACTTTAAGACACAAATCTCTGTCTTGAAGTCAGGTCATGCGCAAACGCACTAGCACTTGAAGACAGGCCATGGACTAAATTCCAAATAAAATGACTGCAATAAGCTTTTTTTTTTGTTCTAGAAACCCCGCGAACGTCACGTCACGCTTCCATGAGCTCCTTGGAGACCATAGGTAAATAAACTAGAATTTCAGTATATTTCTTGTTCTGTCTTCAATATTACTAGAACGGCTGCGATTATAGCAAAAATAGTTAAACTCATAATGAAAGATATACATATTTCGCACAACATTTGTTTGAAAAGTTTCTTCAAGGAATGTATCAATTACGTGAAAACTGCTACGGAAAATCTAATATATCTTATTTATGTTGCCACAAAACACCTGTATGAGGATTATATTTAAAAAAATGTATGACCCATGCCTGACAAACTTGTTTGACAGGGAAACAAAATATAATAATAAGAGCTAAAGCAATCGGTCGTGTATCTGTAGTATTCTCGAATCAAAGGGTTTCATCAACAAAAATAGTGTGTCTCGTCGCATTAAATCCAAAAATATCTACATACTAACTTGCTACACATATTATTTGGCATCCTAATTGAATCTGATTGCAGTTTATACTTCTCGAGTTAGATAGAGGGTCCCAAAATTTAAGACTCCTTAATAACTTATAAGTGGAGCTGAAGGCATAAGCGCCTTGTACCTAAGCGACGTAACAAACAGTTTTTGTTAATGGCATTTTTTTATCTGATAATGCTACAGACACACGACCGATTGCTTTAGCTCCTCTGTATTTCGTACGGCAAGCTAATAATAATAACCTTAAAGATGATAAATATATTTTAATTTTTTTGTCACTTTCGAAATTAGGAAAGTAATTCGTTTTAAAATGTCTTCTTGTTTCTATTTCAGAATAGCCAACGACGCCAGCGCCGTCAGAAGCTTCGGTGTCGATGATATCGCCACAGGGTAAATATACATTAAACATCATAGCTCAATCTCCTGCTAGAAACAGCCCTTTTTATTTATATTTTGTGCTAATAGCAAACTGATGGACAACATTTACTTTATTGGGATTCGACGGACGGTCGACGGAATTATGACGTTTGTCAACAGTAAATAATCCGATTTGTTTGTTCTTTATCTGAAATGAAAGTAAATACTATTATTATTTATAGCACTTTATAATAAACCGTTGATTAGATAGGAGTTCGCCCGTTTAGTGGTGACCTAGACATACTCTCCGCGTTATCTATGAAAGTTTCATATATTTTTGAACGAACAAATTTTAAAGTCGAATAAAAGGACGAGCAAGAAATCCAATAACAAAAATTCAAAGCACAGCCAATGATTTCCACGATACATTTCTAGCAGGAGTAGGAGTACCTTCTATTAAGTATGAGAGTATTTTAGGTTCAGAATCACTTATTTTTACGTTCAATTTAGAAACGGATCTGGTGGAGGTAGCGGCAAGTGTTGTGAATACGATTATCGACGCCGCGGAGAGAGGTAATTATAATTCGGCACAACTTTTCCCACGCTTGCAAACACTTCCTTTTTCTTAGCAAGCATTATTATACAATATTATCAAAAACTAACATTTTATCGATAATCCAAATTTACACATTTTATTATTTTCGAAGAATTATTTTATTTTCTATATAATTTTATATGTGGTATACTATCAGGAATTATCCCAAATAATGTATCAAAATAAGCAAACCTTAATACCATTGCAGATAAAAACTATTTAATATATTTGGAATAGCCTGCACTCGACTATCTTATACGTAGTTTTCACTAGAAATATATATATCCCAAATAAACTGTCAGTTCAATCAATACTCCACAGCAATACTCTGAAATTGTATCATTTAGCTTATTATTATTACGATATCAAATACTTTTCCTTCAAGATAAACATTTTTGTCAGTTATGGCCGTAGAGCGTTCACAAACACATAGACAGACACACAGGTGTCATTCCAAAAATAGTCACATTCGATTCAAAACTTGTTAATCCGTTGAAATCTCATTTTTGAATATTTTTATGATTACAAAACTTACTTATTACCGCGTATAAGAAAGTAAAATTTACCAAACAATATAAACGAACATATTCTAATTATGTAAGCTTATACGTTTCCTTATTAATTTTATATATAAATTTTGTAATTATAATTTTTCTTTATAATTAGAGGCTCCTGTAAGAATACTGCGCTTCGTGGACAGCATAATTGCTTTGGTAGTGGAAGGTAGTATTTGAATACTAATACATGTACGGGATTACATTAATTGCAACATGTCCAATTTCAGAATTACAGGTGGAACTCATTGTGAAGGAAGTGATTGACGATATAGTCATTGAAGCGTGCAGAGTAGTGAGATTTGCAGAGAAAGTGCAGGTGCACACATATGAAGTGGATAGGAAACCTACGACGGTTCGGAAGTTATCGAGCCTAATTTTGTTACGTGCAAAAAAGTAGGGCTCGATAACTTTGGAAGCACGGAAGGTAAATTTCAGTGGGGATGTCTAGGGGACATTCATGCGCATGCGTGAAGTTTTTCCCGACCGCAGAATGCGTGCGTTGCTAGCGCCTAGCGGTCAGTCTATGCGTGAGTTAGTCTAGTGAGCGCTTGTCGGATTTGCAATTTTTGCGAAACGACGGAACGACTTGAGCAGCGATAATGCATAATATGTCGCCAAAAGCTGAAAATGCCGCTGAAAGGAACTTGATTTCAATCAAAAGAAGACATTAAGCAAAATGCGACTTCGAAGCCAAACACCAATCCACAAGAAGCCTTCCAGAAATGTTTCCAACAATAGCGGGACCGAACCGCTGGGAGATATGTGTGCATTACCAAGACGCCTACTTGGAAGAGGATTCGGAGTCCATACCACAAAATTAATCATTGTATATTTGCCGATACTTTCTGAACAGACCTCGTATGTCGAGAAACCTGAAATGGTTTTGGATTACGTGTTTGCTTCGGCAGGCTTGTACTGGTACTAAACAAGCTTCAGACCGAAGGCTGAGTTTTGAGTGGCACTCTCGATTTATGGGCGCACAAACGACGTACTTGCATTGGCACGCTACATCAGTGAAATAGAACCAAATTGCTCTACCACTAAAATGTATGAATATTTGTTAATGTTCGCAATTTGTCAGCGGGACATCATACCGTGTGATAGTATACACAAACAAAACAAAACAAACTACAGTTAGTGAAGATGGTTGAAGATCAAGCAAATTATTTGGAAGTGTAAAGTTCTAGTATGGTGATACTGGTTGCACTATTTATTTGTAACAGTCTGTTTGAAAGATGCCTTGTTCCATCTCCTCACTTGTATTGTTTAATAAGCAGATATTGGTAACACAGTTAAAGCACTTCTTCGTTTGCTGGATGCTAGCCAAGTTGCCGTTCTAATATGGCCGACAACATGCAAATCGAAAATTGAGAAAAGCCTGCACGCTGACAATAAGACCTCAATTGTCCACTAAATGACATCATCCTTATCAAACCCCGTACTCCTAGATCGCTCCTCTCCTCAAATAATTAATGAATACAGAAACAAACAAAAATAATGATTAATGAAGACCAATGAAGTTCAAATTAGTGATTTCGCAATTACTTAAATTGCTGCCTTGTCTCTCCTCCTCCCTCAATTATCCAAGCCGACATTTATATCGGCTAAAACTATTCCCCCATTTCTGGATGCACCGCAACTGCTGACCTAATATCGCCGACAACATCTAAATGCAAACTGACAACTTATTCCCATTCTCTACTTAAAAATTCACTCTGAAGTTCAACTCTTGATACGTAAAAAAATCTTATTTTCACCTCGTGCAAACTACGAAGCTCCTGAAAATCTGGATATCCCATTCAGTCTATGAAGTAATAACTAAATCTGAACCATGCATGTAAATCAATTAAGTATGAATTCTCTTTGTGTAGATTCTACACAGTTTTCATAACCAACCGATTAGCGTTATGTAAGTCTATTTTAATTTTATATATATATATATATATATATATATATATATATATATATATATATATATATATATATATATGCAGTTATTTTGAAATATAATAGAATGAAATAATATCACAAAATTATTTTCAGAATGGAACGACTTTTGTAAACTAATTATTTTAGGACCCATAAAACAAGAAAACGCTTTCGGAACTCATTACCTTATTCACAACTGTAGATACCTAGGTTATTTATTATGGTAAATTTTATTATGTCGATATTCGAATTGTCTACTTACTATTAATTTATCATTATTAGATTCCAACAATTTAATACTGTAAAGAATGATCAACTACTACAAGATACAATTTATATTAGTGAAAATAGAAGAATAAAAAACAATTATCTGTCAAACAAACTTTAAAGCAATAAAACGAGTGTATAATTACAGATCACACGATCTAGACGCAGTAATCGAATTGTGCGCGTAATTTCACATCCACTATCCAACACGGCTAACTCTCTTATAACCGAAATTAATAATACATAAAAATAAATCCTTTCAAACCTTAAATTGTAGTGTCTTTATTTGCCTTACATTTACTGGTACCTATGAATGTGTGTTTGTGTGTCTTTGTAGCTAAATATATATGCTTTTCAGGATAAAAATTATTTTCATGAAATATTTGAATTCAAACAAGCACTGGCGCTAGCGCCAGTGCTATCAGCTCGCCGTTCCGGCGAGCCCGGTCACAACAATAAATACAAAACTAAAAGCGATAGCAATTATTGTAGTACCTAATTTATTGTTCTTATGACATTTCATCGGCATTTAATATGAAATTAATACATTTCTATGTTAACGCATATAATTCTAAATCATCAACATTATACTCACATTGCCCATTGAACCAATCTAACCAATTATGATCCCAAGATTTATTTATTCCTGCACCATAACGGTCTTAATTTCCATAACCCCACTTTTAAAATTGCACACATGGGTAACGTAAATATCGTTCGTTTCGTGATTAGCCAAGGATATTGAAAATTATTTCATGAACATTTCCTAAT
>CAKOGD010000029.1:0-22033 GCA_933228885.1 Leistus spinibarbis | reverse complement strand
GTAGTTGTAGTTGTAGTTGTAGTTGTAGTTGTAGTTGTAGTTGTAGTTGTAGTTGTAGTTGTAGTTGTAGTTGTAGTTGTAGTTGTAGTTGTAGTTGTAGTTGTTGTAGTTGTAGTTGTAGTTGTAGTTGTAGTTGTAGTTGTAGTTGTAGTTGTTGTAGTTGTAGTTGTAGTTGTAGTTGTAGTTGTAGTTGTAGTTGTAGTTGTAGTTGTAGTTGTAGTTGTAGTTGTAGTTGTAGTTGTAGTTGTAGTTGTAGTTGTAGTTGTAGTTGTAGTTGTAGTTGTAGTTGTAGTTGTAGTTGTAGTTGTAGTTGTAGTTGTAGTTGTAGTTGTAGTTGTAGTTGTAGTTTATGTTGTAGTTGTAGTTGTAGTTGTAGTTGTAGTTGTAGTTGTAGTAGTTGTAGTTGTAGTTGTAGTTGTAGTTGTAGTTGTAGTTGTAGTTGTAGTTGTAGTTGTAGTTGTAGTTGTAGTTGTAGTTGTAGTTGTAGTTGTAGTTGTAGTTGTAGTTGTAGTTGTAGTTGTAGTTGTAGTTGTAGTTGTAGTTGTAGTTGTAGTTGTAGTTGTAGTTGTAGTTGTAGTTGTAGTTGTAGTTGTAGTTGTAGTTGTAGTTGTAGTTGTAGTTGTAGTTGTAGTTGTAGTTGTAGTTGTAGTTGTAGTTGTAGTTGTAGTTGTAGTTGTAGTTGTAGTTGTAGTTGTAGTTGTAGTAGTAGTTATTGTAGTTGTAGTTGTAGTTGTAGTTGTAGTTGTAGTTGTAGTTGTAGTTGTAGTTGTAGTTGTAGTTGTAGTTGTAGTTGTAGTTGTAGTTGTAGTTGTTGTAGTTGTAGTTGTTGTAGTTGTAGTTGTAGTTGTAGTTGTTGTAGTTGTAGTTGTAGTTGTAGTTGTAGTTGTAGTTGTAGTTGTAGTTGTAGTTGTAGTTGTAGTTGTAGTTGTAGTTGTAGTTGTAGTTGTAGTAGTAGTTATTGTAGTTGTAGTTGTAGTTGTAGTTGTAGTTGTAGTTGTAGTTGTAGTTGTAGTTGTAGTTGTAGTTGTAGTTGTAGTTGTAGTTGTAGTTGTAGTTGTAGTTGTAGTTGTTGTAGTTGTAGTTGTTGTAGTTGTAGTTGTAGTTGTAGTTGTAGTTGTAGTTGTAGTTGTAGTTGTAGTTGTAGTTGTAGTTGTAGATGTTGTAGTTGTAGTTGTTGTAGTTGTAGTTGTAGTTGTAGTTGTAGTTGTAGTTGTAGTTGTTGTAGTTGTAGTTGTAGTTGTAGTTGTAGTTGTAGTTGTAGTTGTAGTTGTAGTTGTAGTTGTAGTTGTAGTTGTAGTTGTAGTTGTAGTTGTAGTTGTAGTTGTAGTTGTAGTTGTAGTTGTAGTTGTAGTTGTAGTTGTAGTTGTAGTTGTAGTTGTAGTTGTAGTTGTAGTTGTAGTTGTAGTTGTAGTTGTAGTTGTTGTTGTAGTTGTAGTTGTTGTAGTTGTAGTTGTAGTTGTAGTTGTTGTAGTTGTAGTTGTAGTTGTAGTTGTAGTTGTAGTTGTAGTTGTAGTTGTAGTTGTAGTTTGTAGTTGTAGTTGTTGTAGTTGTAGTTGTTGTAGTTGTAGTTGTAGTTGTAGTTGTAGTTGTAGTTGTAGTTGTAGTTGTAGTTGTAGTTGTAGTTGTAGTTGTAGCTGTAGTTGTAGTTGTAGTTGTAGTTGTAGTTGTAGTTGTAGTTGTAGTTGTAGTTGTAGTTGTAGTTGTAGTTGTAGTTGTAGTTGTAGTTGTAGTTGTAGTTGTAGTTGTAGTTGTAGTTGTAGTTGTAGTTGTAGTTGTAGTTGTAGTTGTAGTTGTAGTTGTAGTTGTAGTTGTTGTAGTTGTAGTTGTAGTTGTAGTTGTAGTTGTAGTTGTAGTTGTAGTTGTTGTAGTTGTAGTTGTAGTTGTAGTTGTAGTTGTAGTTGTAGTTGTAGTTATTGTAGTTGTAGTTGTAGTTGTAGTTGTAGTTGTAGTTGTAGTTGTAGTTGTAGTTGTAGTTGTAGTTGTAGTTGTAGTTGTAGTTGTAGTTGTAGTTGTAGTTGTAGTTGTAGTTGTAGTTGTAGTTGTAGTTGTAGTTGTAGTTGTAGTTGTAGTTGTAGTTGTAGTTGTAGTTGTAGTTGTAGTTGTAGTTGTAGTTGTAGTTGTAGTTGTAGTTGTAGTTGTAGTTGTAGTTGTAGTTGTAGTTGTAGTTGTAGTTGTAGTTGTAGTTGTAGTTGTAGTTGTAGTTGTAGTTGTAGTTGTAGTTGTAGTTGTAGTTGTAGTTGTAGTTGTAGTTGTAGTTGTAGTTGTAGTTGTAGTTGTAGTTGTAGTTGTAGTTGTAGTTGTAGTTGTAGTTGTAGTTGTTGTAGTTGTAGTTGTAGTTGTAGTTGTAGTTGTAGTTGTAGTTGTAGTTGTTGTAGTTGTAGTTGTAGTTGTAGTTGTAGTTGTAGTTGTAGTTGTAGTTGTAGTTGTAGTTGTAGTTGTAGTTGTAGTTGTAGTTGTAGTTGTAGTTGTAGTTGTAGTTGTAGTTGTAGTTGTAGTTGTAGTTGTAGTTGTAGTTGTAGTTGTAGTTGTAGTTGTAGTTGTAGTTGTAGTTGTAGTTGTAGTTGTAGTTGTAGTTGTAGTTGTAGTTGTAGTTGTAGTTGTAGTTGTAGTAGTAGTTATTGTAGTTGTAGTTGTAGTTGTAGTTGTAGTTGTAGTTGTAGTTGTAGTTGTAGTTGTAGTTGTAGTTGTAGTTGTAGTTGTAGTTGTTGTAGTTGTAGTTGTTGTAGTTGTAGTTGTAGTTGTTGTTGTTGTAGTTGTAGTTGTAGTTGTAGTTGTAGTTGTAGTTGTAGTTGTAGTTGTAGTTGTAGTTGTAGTTGTAGTTGTAGTTGTAGTTGTAGTTGTTGTAGTTGTAGTTGTTGTAGTTGTAGTTGTAGTTGTAGTTGTAGTTGTAGTTGTAGTTGTAGTTGTAGTTGTAGTTGTAGTTGTAGTTGTAGTTGTAGTTGTAGTTGTAGTTGTAGTTGTAGTTGTAGTTGTAGTTGTAGTTGTAGTTGTAGTTGTAGTTGTAGTTGTAGTTGTAGTTGTAGTTGTAGTTGTAGTTGTAGTTGTAGTTGTAGTTGTAGTTGTTGTAGTTGTAGTTGTAGTTGTAGTTGTTGTAGTTGTAGTTGTAGTTGTAGTTGTAGTAGTAGTTATTGTAGTTGTAGTTGTAGTTGTAGTTGTAGTTGTATTTGTAGTTGTAGTTGTAGTTGTAGTTGTAGTTGTAGTTGTAGTTGTAGTTGTAGTTGTAGTTGTTGTAGTTGTAGTTGTTGTAGTTGTAGTTGTAGTTGTAGTTGTTGTAGTTGTAGTTGTAGTTGTAGTTGTAGTTGTAGTTGTAGTTGTAGTTGTAGTTGTAGTTGTAGTTGTAGTTGTAGTTGTTGTAGTTGTAGTTGTTGTAGTTGTAGTTGTAGTTGTAGTTGTAGTTGTAGTTGTAGTTGTAGTTGTAGTTGTAGTTGTAGTTGTAGTTGTAGTTGTAGTTGTAGTTGTAGTTGTAGTTGTAGTTGTAGTTGTAGTTGTAGTTGTAGTTGTAGTTGTAGTTGTAGTTGTAGTTGTAGTTGTAGTTGTAGTTGTAGTTGTAGTTGTAGTTGTAGTTGTAGTTGAAGTTGTAGTTGTAGTTGTAGTTGTAGTTGTAGTTGTAGTTGTAGTTGTAGTTGTAGTTGTTGTAGTTGTAGTTGTTGTAGTTGTAGTTGTAGTTGTAGTTGTAGTTGTAGTTGTAGTTGTAGTTGTAGTTGTAGTTGTAGTTGTAGTTGTAGTTGTAGTTGTAGTTGTAGTTGTAGTTGTAGTTGTAGTTGTAGTTGTAGTTGTAGTTGTAGTTGTAGTTGTAGTTGTAGTTGTAGTTGTAGTTGTAGTTGTAGTTGTAGTTGTAGTTGTAGTTGTAGTTGTAGTTGTAGTTGTAGTTGTTGTAGTTGTAGTTGTAGTTGTAGTTGTAGTTGTAGTTGTAGTTGTAGTTGTAGTTGTTGTAGTTGTAGTTGTAGTTGTAGTTGTAGTTGTAGTTGTAGTTGTAGTTGTAGTTGTAGTTGTAGTTGTAGTTGTAGTTGTAGTTGTAGTTGTAGTTGTAGTTGTAGTTGTAGTTGTAGTTGTAGTTGTAGTTGTAGTTGTAGTTGTAGTTGTAGTTGTAGTTGTAGTTGTAGTTGTAGTTGTAGTTGTAGTTGTAGTTGTAGTTGTAGTTGTAGTTGTAGTTGTAGTTGTAGTTGTTGTAGTTGTAGTTGTAGTTGTAGTTGTAGTTGTAGTTGTAGTTGTAGTTGTAGTTGTAGTTGTAGTTGTAGTTGTAGTTGTAGTTGTAGTTGTAGTTGTAGTTGTAGTTGTAGTTGTAGTTGTAGTTGTAGTTGTAGTTGTAGTTGTAGTTGTAGTTGTAGTTGTAGTTGTAGTTGTAGTTGTAGTTGTAGTTGTAGTTGTAGTTGTAGTTGTAGTTGTAGTTGTAGTTGTAGTTGTAGTTGTAGTTGTAGTTGTAGTTGTAGTTGTAGTTGTAGTTGTAGTTGTAGTTGTAGTTGTAGTTGTAGTTGTAGTTGTAGTTGTAGTTGTAGTTGTAGTTGTAGTTGTAGTTGTAGTTGTAGTTGTAGTTGTAGTTGTAGTTGTAGTTGTAGTTGTAGTTGTAGTTGTAGTTGTAGTTGTAGTTGTAGTTGTAGTTGTAGTTGTAGTTGTAGTTGTAGTTGTAGTTGTAGTTGTAATTGTAGTTGTAGTTGTAGTTGTAGTTGTAGTTGTAGTTGTAGTTGTAGTTGTAGTTGTAGTTGTAGTTGTAGTTGTAGTTGTAGTTGTAGTTGTAGTTGTAGTTGTAGTTGTAGTTGTAGTTGTAGTTGTAGTTGTAGTTGTAGTTGTTGTAGTTGTAGTTGTAGTTGTAGTTGTAGTTGTAGTTGTAGTTGTAGTTGTAGTTGTAGTTGAAGTTGTAGTTATTGTAGTTGTAGTTGTAGTTGTAGTTGTAGTTGTAGTTGTAGTTGTAGTTGTAGTTGTAGTTGTAGTTGTAGTTGTAGTTGTAGTTGTAGTTGTAGTTGTAGTTGTAGTTGTAGTTGTAGTTGTATTTGTAGTTGTAGTTGTAGTTGTAGTTGTAGTTGTAGTTGTAGTTGTAGTTGTAGTTGTAGCTGTAGTTGTAGTTGTAGTTGTAGTTGTAGTTGTAGTTGTAGTTGTAGTTGTAGTTGTAGTTGTAGTTGTAGTTGTAGTTGTAGTTGTAGTTGTAGTTGTAGTTGTAGTTGTAGTTGTAGTTGTATTTGTAGTTGTAGTTCTTTAAGTTGCAGTTGTAGTTGTAGTTGTAGTTGTAGTTGTAGTTGTAGTTGTAGTTGTAGTTGTAGTTGTAGTTGTAGTTGTAGTTGTAGTTGTAGTTGTAGTTGTAGTTGTAGTTGTAGTTGTAGTTGTAGTTGTAGTTGTAGTTATAGTTGTAGTTGTAGTTGTAGTTGTAGTTGTAGTTGTAGTTGTAGTTGTAGTTGTAGTTGTAGTTGTAGTTGTAGTTGTAGTTGTAGTTGTAGTTGTAGTTGTAGTTGTAGTTGTAGTTGTAGTTGTAGTTGTAGTTGTAGTTGTAGTTGTAGTTGTAGTTGTAGTTGTAGTTGTAGTTGTAGTTGTAGTTGTAGTTGTAGTTGTAGTTGTAGTTGTAGTTGTAGTTGTAGTTGTAGTTGTAGTTGTAGTTGTTGTAGTTGTAGTTGTAGTCTTAGTTGTAGTTGTAGTTGTAGTTGTAGTTGAAGTTGTAGTTATTGTAGTTGTAGTTGTAGTTGTAGTTGTAGTTGTAGTTGTAGTTGTAGTTGTAGTTGTAGTTGTAGTTGTAGTTGTAGTTGTAGTTGTAGTTGTAGTTGTAGTTGTAGTTGTAGTTGTAGTTGTAGTTGTAGTTGTAGTTGTAGTTGTAGTTGTAGTTGTAGTTGTAGTTGTAGCTGTAGTTGTAGTTGTAGTTGTAGTGGTAGTTGTAGTTGTAGTTGTAGTTGTAGTTGTAGTTGTAGTTGTAGTTGTAGTTGTAGTTGTAGTTGTAGTTGTAGTTGTAGTTGTAGTTGTAGTTGTAGTTGTAGTTGTAGTTGTAGTTGTAGTTGTAGTTGTAGTTGTAGTTGTAGTTGTATTTGTAGTTGTAGTTCTTTAAGTTGCAGTTGTAGTTGTAGTTGTAGTTGTAGTTGTAGTTGTAGTTGTAGTTGTAGTTGTAGTTGTAGTTGTAGTTGTAGTTGCAGTTGTAGTTGTAGTTGTAGTTGTAGTTGTAGTTGTAGTTGTAGTTGTAGTTGTAGTTGTAGTTGTAGTTGAAGTTGTAGTTGTAGTTGTAGTTGTAGTTGTAGTTGTAGTTGTAGTTGTAGTTGTAGTTGTAGTTGTAGTTGTAGTTGTAGTTGTAGTTGTAGTTGTAGTTGTAGTTGTAGTTGTAGTTGTAGTTGTAGTTGTAGTTGTAGTTGTAGTTGTAGTTGTAGTTGTAGTTGTAGTTGTAGTTGTAGTTGTAGTTGTAGTTGTAGTTGTAGTTGTAGTTGTAGTTGTAGTTGTAGTTGTAGTTGTAGTTGTAGTTGTAGTTGTAGTTGTAGTTGTAGTTGTAGTTGTAGTTGTAGTTGTAGTTGTAGTTGTAGTTGTAGTTGTAGTTGTAGTTGTAGTTGTAGTTGTAGTTGTAGTTGTAGTTGTAGTTGTTGTAGTTGTAGTTGTAGTCTTAGTTGTAGTTGTAGTTGTAGTTGTAGTTGAAGTTGTAGTTATTGTAGTTGTAGTTGTAGTTGTAGTTGTAGTTGTAGTTGTAGTTGTAGTTGTAGTTGTAGTTGTAGTTGTAGTTGTAGTTGTAGTTGTAGTTGTAGTTGTAGTTGTAGTTGTAGTTGTAGTTGTAGTTGTAGTTGTAGTTGTAGTTGTAGTTGTAGCTGTAGTTGTAGTTGTAGTTGTAGTGGTAGTTGTAGTTGTAGTTGTAGTTGTAGTTGTAGTTGTAGTTGTAGTTGTAGTTGTAGTTGTAGTTGTAGTTGTAGTTGTATTTGTAGTTGTAGTTCTTTAAGTTGCAGTTGTAGTTGTAGTTGTAGTTGTAGTTGTAGTTGTAGTTGTAGTTGTAGTTGTAGTTGTATTTGTAGTTGTAGTTCTTTAAGTTGCAGTTGTAGTTGTAGTTGTAGTTGTAGTTGTAGTTGTAGTTGTAGTTGTAGTTGTAGTTGTAGTTGTAGTTGTAGTTGTAGTTGTAGTTGTAGTTGTAGTTGTAGTTGTAGTTGTAGTTGTAGTTGTAGTTATAGTTGTAGTTGTAGTTGTAGTTGTAGTTGTAGTTGTAGTTGTAGTTGTAGTTGTAGTTGTAGTTGTAGTTGTAGTTGTAGTTGTAGTTGTAGTTGTAGTTGTAGTTGTAGTTGTAGTTGTAGTTGTAGTTGTAGTTGTAGTTGTAGTTGTAGTTGTAGTTGTAGTTGTAGTTGTAGTTGTAGTTGTAGTTGTAGTTGTAGTTGTAGTTGTAGTTGTAGTTGTAGTTGTAGTTGTAGTTGTAGTTGTAGTTGTAGTTGTAGTTGTAGTTGTAGTTGTAGTTGTAGTTGTAGTTGTAGTTGTAGTTGTAGTTGTTGTAGTTGTAGTTGTAGTCTTAGTTGTAGTTGTAGTTGTAGTTGTAGTTGAAGTTGTAGTTATTGTAGTTGTAGTTGTAGTTGTAGTTGTAGTTGTAGTTGTAGTTGTAGTTGTAGTTGTAGTTGTAGTTGTAGTTGTAGTTGTAGTTGTAGTTGTAGTTGTAGTTGTAGTTGTAGTTGTAGTTGTAGTTGTAGTTGTAGTTGTAGTTGTAGTTGTAGTTGTAGTTGTAGTTGTAGTTGTAGCTGTAGTTGTAGTTGTAGTTGTAGTGGTAGTTGTAGTTGTAGTTGTAGTTGTAGTTGTAGTTGTAGTTGTAGTTGTAGTTGTAGTTGTAGTTGTAGTTGTAGTTGTAGTTGTAGTTGTAGTTGTATTTGTAGTTGTAGTTCTTTAAGTTGCAGTTGTAGTTGTAGTTGTAGTTGTAGTTGTAGTTGTAGTTGTAGTTGTAGTTGTATTTGTAGTTGTAGTTCTTTAAGTTGCAGTTGTAGTTGTAGTTGTAGTTGTAGTTGTAGTTGTAGTTGTAGTTGTAGTTGTAGTTGTAGTTGTAGTTGTAGTTGTAGTTGTAGTTGTAGTTGTAGTTGTAGTTGTAGTTGTAGTTGTAGTTATAGTTGTAGTTGTAGTTGTAGTTGTAGTTGTAGTTGTAGTTGTAGTTGTAGTTGTAGTTGTAGTTGTAGTTGTAGTTGTAGTTGTAGTTGTAGTTGTAGTTGTAGTTGTAGTTGTAGTTGTAGTTGTAGTTGTAGTTGTAGTTGTAGTTGTAGTTGTAGTTGTAGTTGTAGTTGTAGTTGTAGTTGTAGTTGTAGTTGTAGTTGTAGTTGTTGTAGTTGTAGTTGTAGTCTTAGTTGTAGTTGTAGTTGTAGTTGTAGTTGAAGTTGTAGTTGTAGTTGTAGTTGTAGTTGTTGTAGTTGTAGTTGTAGTTGTAGTTGTAGTTGTAGTTGTAGTTGTAGTTGTAGTTGTAGTTGTAGTTGTAGTTGTAGTTGTAGTTGTAGTTGTAGTTGTAGTTGTAGTTGTAGTTGTAGTTGTAGTTGTAGTTGTAGTTGTAGTTGTAGTTGTAGTTGTAGTTGTAGTTGTAGTTGTAGTTGTAGTTGTAGTTGTAGTTGTAGTTGTAGTTGTAGTTGTAGTTGTAGTTGTAGTTGTAGTTGTAGTTGTAGTTGTAGTTGCAGTTGTAGTTGTAGTTGTAGTTGTAGTTGTAATTGTAGTTGTAGTTGTAGTTGTAGTTGTAGTTGTAGTTGCAGTTGTAGTTGTAGTTGTAGTTGTAGTTGTAGTTGTAGTTGTAGTTGTAGTTGTAGTTGTAGTTGTAGTTGTAGTTGTAGTTGTAGTTGTAGTTGTAGTTGTAGTTGTAGTTGTAGTTGTAGTTGTAGTTGTAGTTGTAGTTGTAGTTGTAGTTGTAGTTGTAGTTGTAGTTGTAGTTGTAGTTGTAGTTGTAGTTGTAGTTGTAGTTGTAGTTGTAGTTGTAGTTGTAGTTGTAGTTGTAGTTGTAGTTGTAGTTGTAGTTGTAGTTGTAGTTGTAGTTGTAGTTGTAGTTGTAGTTGTAGTTGTAGTTGTAGTTGTAGTTGTAGTTGTAGTTGTAGTTGTAGTTGTAGTTGTAGTTGTAGTTGTAGTTGTAGTTGTAGTTGTAGTTGTAGTTGTAGTTGTAGTGTAGTTGTAGTTGTAGTTGTAGTTGTAGTTGTAGTTGTAGTTGTAGTTGTAGTTGTAGTTGTAGTTGTAGTTGTAGTTGTAGTTGTAGTTGTAGTTGTAGTTGTAGTTGTAGTTGTAGTTGTAGTTGTAGTTGTAGTTGTAGTTGTAGTTGTAGTTGTAGTTGTAGTTGTAGTTGTAGTTGTAGTTGTAGTTGTAGTTGTAGTTGTAGTTGTAGTTGTAGTTGTAGTTGTAGTTGTAGTTGTAGTTGTAGTTGTAGTTGTAGTTGTAGTTGTAGTTGTAGTTGTAGTTGTAGTTGTAGTTGTAGTGTAGTTGTAGCTGTAGTTGTAGTTGTAGTTGTAGTGGTAGTTGTAGTTGTAGTTGTAGTTGTAGTTGTAGTTGTAGTTGTAGTTGTAGTTGTAGTTGTAGTTGTAGTTGTAGTTGTAGTTGTAGTTGTAGTTGTAGTTGTAGTTGTATTTGTAGTTGTAGTTCTTTAAGTTGCAGTTGTAGTTGTAGTTGTAGTTGTAGTTGTAGTTGTAGTTGTAGTTGTAGTTGTAGTTGTAGTTGTAGTTGTAGTTGTAGTTGTAGTTGTAGTTGTAGTTGTAGTTGTAGTTGTAGTTGTAGTTGTAGTTGTAGTTGTAGAGTTGTAGTTGTAGTTGTAGTTGTAGTTGTAGTTGTAGTTGTAGTTGTAGTTGTAGTTGTAGTTGTAGTTGTAGTTGTAGTTGTAGTTGTAGTTGTAGTTGTAGTTGTAGTTGTAGTTGTAGTTGTAGTTGTAGTTGTAGTTGTAGTTGTAGTTGTAGTTGTAGTTGTAGTTGTAGTTGTAGTTGTAGTTGTAGTTGTAGTTGTAGTTGTAGTTGTAGTTGTAGTTGTAGTTGTAGTTGTAGTTGTAGTTGTAGTTGTAGTTGTAGTTGTAGTTGTAGTTGTAGTTGTAGTTGTAGTTGTAGTTGTAGTTGTAGTTGTAGTTGTAGTTGTGTAGTTGTAGTTGTAGTTGTAGTTGTAGTTGTAGTTGTAGTTGTAGTTGTAGTTGTAGTTGTAGTTGTAGTTGTAGTTGTAGTTGTAGTTGTAGTTGTAGTTGTAGTTGTAGTTGTAGTTGTAGTTGTAGTTGTAGTTGTAGTTGTAGTTGTAGTTGTAGTTGTAGTTGTAGTTGTAGTTGTAGTTGTAGTTGTAGTTGTAGTTGTAGTTGTAGTTGTAGTTGTAGTTGTAGTTGTAGTTGTAGTTGTAGTTGTAGTTGTAGTTGTAGTTGTAGTTGTAGTTGTAGTTGTAGTTGTAGTTGTAGTTGTAGTTGTAGTTGTAGTTGTAGTTGTAGTTGTAGTTGTAGTTGTAGTTGTAGTTGTAGTTGTAGTTGTAGTTGTAGTTGTAGTTGTAGTTGTAGTTGTAGTTGTAGTTGTAGTTGTAGTTGTAGTTGTAGTTGTAGTTGTAGTTGTAGTTGTAGTTGTAGTTGTAGTTGTAGTTGTAGTTGTAGTTGTAGTTGTAGTTGTAGTTGTAGTTGTAGTTGTAGTTGTAGTTGTAGTTGTAGTTGTAGTTGTAGTTGTAGTTGTAGTTGTAGTTGTAGTTGTAGTTGTAGTTGTAGTTGTAGTTGTAGTTGTAGTTGTAGTTGTAGTTGTAGTTGTAGTTGTAGTTGTAGTTGTAGTTGTAGTTGTAGTTGTAGTTGTAGTTGTAGTTGTAGTTGTAGTTGTAGTTGTAGTTGTAGTTGTAGTTGTAGTTGTAGTTGTAGTGTAGTTGTAGTTGTAGTTGTAGTTGTAGTTGTAGTTGTAGTTGTAGTTGTAGTTGTAGTTGTAGTTGTAGTTGTAGTTGTAGTTGTAGTTGTAGTTGTAGTTGTAGTTGTAGTTGTGTTGTAGTTGTAGTTGTAGTTGTAGTTGTAGTTGTAGTTGTAGTTGTAGTTGTAGTTGTAGTTGTAGTTGTAGTTGTAGTTGTAGTTGTAGTTGTAGTTGTAGTTGTAGTTGTAGTTGTAGTTGTAGTTGTAGTTGTAGTTGTAGTTGTAGTTGTAGTTGTAGTTGTAGTTGTAGTTGTAGTTGTAGTTGTAGTTGTAGTTGTAGTTGTAGTTGTAGTTGTAGTTGTAGTTGTAGTTGTAGTTGTAGTTGTAGTTGTAGTTGTAGTTGTAGTTGTAGTTGTAGTTGTAGTTGTAGTTGTAGTTGTAGTTGTAGTTGTAGTTGTAGTTGTAGTGTAGTTGTAGTTGTAGTTGTAGTTGTAGTTGTAGTTGTAGTTGTAGTTGTAGTTGTAGTTGTAGTTGTAGTTGTAGTTGTAGTTGTAGTTGTAGTTGTAGTTGTAGTTGTAGTTGTAGTGTAGTTGTAGTTGTAGTTGTAGTTGTAGTTGTAGTTGTAGTTGTTGTAGTTGTAGTTGTAGTTGTAGTTGTAGTTGTAGTTGTAGTTGTAGTTGTAGTTGTAGTTGTAGTTGTAGTTGTAGTTGTAGTTGTAGTTGTAGTTGTAGTTGTAGTTGTAGTTGTAGTTGTAGTTGTAGTTGTAGTTGTAGTTGTAGTTGTAGTTGTAGTTGTAGTTGTAGTTGTAGTTTGTAGTTGTAGTTGTAGTTGTAGTTGTAGTTGTAGTTGTAGTTGTAGTTGTAGTTGTAGTTGTAGTTGTAGTTGTAGTTGTAGTTGTAGTTGTAGTTGTAGTTGTAGTTGTAGTTGTAGTTGTAGTTGTAGTTGTAGTTGTAGTTGTAGTTGTAGTTGTAGTTGTAGTTGTAGTTGTAGTAGTAGTTATTGTAGTTGTAGTTGTAGTTGTAGTTGTAGTTGTAGTTGTAGTTGTAGTTGTAGTTGTAGTTGTAGTTGTAGTTGTTGTAGTTGTAGTTGTTGTAGATGTAGTTGTAGTTGTAGTTGTTGTAGTTGTAGTTGTAGTTGTAGTTGTAGTTGTAGTTGTAGTTGTAGTTGTAGTTGTAGTTGTAGTTGTAGTTGTAGTTGTTGTAGTTGTAGTTGTTGTAGTTGTAGTTGTAGTTGTAGTTGTAGTTGTAGTTGTAGTGTAGTTGTAGTTGTAGTTGTAGTTGTAGTTGTAGTTGTAGTTGTAGTTGTAGTTGTAGTTGTAGTTGTAGTTGTAGTTGTAGTTGTAGTTGTAGTTGTAGTTGTAGTTGTAATTGTAGTTGTAGTTGTAGTTGTCTGTAGTTGTAGTTGTAGTTGTAGTTGTAGTTGTAGTTGTAGTTGTAGTTGTAGTTGTTGTAGTTGTAGTTGTAGTTGTAGTTGTAGTTGTAGTTGTAGTTGTAGTTGTAGTTGTAGTTGTAGTTGTAGTTGTAGTTGTAGTTGTAGTTGTAGTTGTAGTTGTAGTTGTAGTTGTAGTTGTAGTTGTAGTTGTAGTTGTAGTTGTAGTTGTAGTTGTAGTTGTAGTTGTAGTTGTAGTTGTAGTTGTAGTTGTAGTTGTAGTTGTAGTTGTAGTTGTAGTTGTAGTTGTAGTTGTAGTTGTAGTTGTAGTTGTAGTTGTAGTTGTAGTTGTAGTTGTAGTTGTAGTTGTAGTTGTAGTTGTAGTTGTAGTTGTAGTTGTAGTTGTAGTTGTAGTTGTAGTTGTAGTTGTAGTTGTAGTTGTAGTTGTAGTTGTAGTTGTAGTTGTAGTTGTAGTTGTAGTTGTAGTTGTAGTTGTAGTTGTAGTTATTGTAGTTGTAGTTGTAGTTGTAGTTGTAGTAGTTGTAGTTGTAGTTGTAGTTGTAGTTGTAGTTGTAGTTGTAGTTGTAGTTGTAGTTGTAGTTGTAGTTGTAGTTGTAGTTGTAGTTGTAGTTGTAGTTGTAGTTGTAGTTGTAGTTGTAGTTGTAGTTGTAGTTGTAGTTGTAGTTGTAGTTGTAGTTGTAGTTGTAGTTGTAGTTGTAGTTGTAGTTGTAGTAGTTGTAGTTTAGTTGCAGTTGTAGTTGTAATTGTAGTTGTAGTTGTAGTTGTAGTTGTAGTTGTAGTTGTAGTTGTAGTTGTAGTTGTAGTTGTAGTTGTAGTTGTAGTTGTAGTTGTAGTTGTAGTTGTAGTTGTAGTTGTAGTTGTAGTTGTAGTTGTAGTTGTAGTTGTAGTTGTAGTTGTAGTTGTAGTTGTAGTTGTAGTTGTAGTTGTAGTTGTAGTTGTAGTTGTAGTTGTAGTTGTAGTTGTAGTTGTAGTTGTAGTTGTAGTTGTAGTTGTAGTTGTAGTTGTAGTTGTAGTTGTAGTTGTAGTTGTAGTTGTAGTTGTAGTTGTAGTTGTAGTTGTAGTTGTAGTTGTAGTTGTAATTGTAGTTGTATTTGTAGTTGTAGTTGTAGTTGTAGTTGTAGTTGTAGTTGTAGTTGTTGTAGTTGTAGTTGTAGTTGTAGTTGTAGTTGTAGTTGTAGTTGTAGTTGTAGTTGTAGTTGTAGTTGTAGTTGTAGTTGTAGTTGTAGTTGTAGTTGTAGTTGTAGTTGTAGTTGTAGTTGTAGTTGTAGTTGTAGTTGTAGTTGTAGTTGTAGTTGTAGTTGTAGTTGTAGTTGTAGTTGTAGTTGTAGTTGTAGTTGTAGTTGTAGTTGTAGTTGTAGTTGTAGTGTAGTTGTAGTTGTAGTTGTAGTTGTAGTTGTAGTTGTAGTTGTAGTTGTAGTTGTAGTTGTAGTTGTAGTTGTAGTTGTAGTTGTAGTTGTAGTTGTAGTTGTAGTTGTAGTTGTAGTTGTAGTTGTAGTTGTAGTTGTAGTTGTAGTTGTAGTTGTAGTTGTAGTTGTAGTTGTAGTTGTAGTTGTAGTTGTAGTTGTAGTTGTAGTTGTAGTTGTAGTTGTAGTTGTAGTTGTAGTTGTAGTTGTAGTTGTAGTTGTAGTTGTAGTTGTAGTTGTAGTTGTAGTTGTAGTTGTAGTGTAGTTGTAGTTGTAGTTGTAGTTGTAGTTGTAGTTGTAGTTGTAGTTGTAGTTGTAGTTGTAGTTGTAGTTGTAGTTGTAGTTGTAGTTGTAGTTGTAGTTGTAGTTGTAGTTGTAGTTGTAGTTGTAGTTGTAGTTGTAGTTGTAGTTGTAGTTGTAGTTGTATTGTAGTTGTAGTTGTAGTTGTAGTTGTAGTTGTAGTTGTAGTTGTAGTTGTAGTTGTAGTTGTAGTTGTAGTTGTAGTTGTAGTTGTAGTTGTAGTTGTAGTTGTAGTTGTAGTTGTAGTTGTAGTTGTAGTTGTAGTTGTAGTTGTAGTTGTAGTTGTAGTTGTAGTTGTAGTTGTAGTTGTAGTTGTAGTTGTAGTTGTAGTTGTAGTTGTAGTTGTAGTTGTAGTTGTAGTTGTAGTTGTAGTTGTAGTTGTAGTTGTAGTTGTAGTTGTAGTTGTAGTTGTAGTTGTAGTTGTAGTTGTAGTTGTAGTTGTAGTTGTAGTTGTAGTTGTAGTTGTTGTGTTGTAGTTGTAGTTGTAGTTGTAGTTGTAGTTGTAGTTGTAGTTGTTGTAGTTGTAGTTGTAGTTGTAGTTGTAGTTGTAGTTGTAGTTGTAGTTGTAGTTGTAGTTGTAGTTGTAGTTGTAGTTGTAGTTGTAGTTGTAGTTGTAGTTGTAGTTGTAGTTGTAGTTGTAGTTGTAGTTGTAGTTGTAGTTGTAGTTGTAGTTGTAGTTGTAGTTGTAGTTGTAGTTGTAGTTGTAGTTGTAGTTGTAGTTGTAGTTGTAGTTGTAGTTGTAGTTGTAGTTGTAGTTGTAGTTGTTGTAGTTGTAGTTGTTGTAGTTGTAGTTGTAGTTGTTGTTGTTGTAGTTGTAGTTGTAGTTGTAGTTGTAGTTGTAGTTGTAGTTGTAGTTGTAGTTGTAGTTGTAGTTGTAGTTGTTGTAGTTGTTGTTGTTGTAGTTGTAGTTGTAGTTGTAGTTGTAGTTGTAGTTGTAGTTGTAGTTGTAGTTGTAGTTGTAGTTGTAGTTGTAGTTGTAGTTGTAGTTGTAGTTGTAGTTGTAGTTGTAGTTGTAGTTGTAGTTGTAGTTGTAGTTGTAGTTGTAGTTGTAGTTGTAGTTGTAGTTGTAGTTGTAGTTGTAGTTGTAGTTGTAGTTGTTGTAGTTGTAGTTGTAGTTGTAGTTGTAGTTGTAGTTGTAGTTGTAGTTGTTGTAGTTGTAGTTGTAGTTGTAGTTGTAGTTGTAGTTGTAGTTGTAGTTGTAGTTGTAGTTGTAGTTGTAGTTGTAGTTGTAGTTGTAGTTGTAGTTGTAGTTGTAGTTGTAGTTGTAGTTGTAGTTGTAGTTGTAGTTGTAGTTGTAGTTGTAGTTGTAGTTGTAGTTGTAGTTGTAGTTGTAGTTGTAGTTGTAGTTGTAGTTGTAGTTGTAGTTGTAGTTGTAGTTGTAGTTGTAGTTGTAGTTGTAGTTGTAGTTGTAGTTGTAGTTGTAGTTGTAGTTGTAGTTGTAGTTGTAGTTGTAGTTGTAGTTGTAGTTGTAGTTGTAGTTGTAGTTGTAGTTGTAGTTGTAGTTGTAGTTGTAGTTGTAGTTGTAGTTGTAGTAGTAGTTATTGTAGTTGTAGTTGTAGTTTTAGTTGTAGTTGTAGTTGTAGTTGTAGTTGTAGTTGTAGTTGTAGTTGTAGTTGTAGTGTTGTTGTAGTGTGTAGTTGTAGTTGTAGTTGTAGTTGTTGTAGTTGTAGTTGTAGTTGTAGTTGTAGTTGTAGTTGTAGTTGTAGTTGTAGTTGTAGTTGTAGTTGTAGTTGTAGTTGTTGTAGTTGTAGTTGTTGTGGTTGTAGTTGTAGTTGTAGTTGTTGTTGTTGTAGTTGTAGTTGTAGTTGTAGTTGTAGTTGTAGTTGTAGTTGTAGTTGTAGTTGTAGTTGTAGTTGTAGTTGTTGTAGTTGTTGTTGTTGTAGTTGTAGTTGTAGTTGTAGTTGTAGTTGTAGTTGTTGTAGTTGTAGTTGTAGTTGTAGTTGTAGTTGTAGTTGTAGTTGTAGTTGTAGTTGTAGTTGTAGTTGTAGTTGTAGTTGTAGTTGTAGTTGTAGTTGTAGTTGTAGTTGTAGTTGTAGTTGTAGTTGTAGTTGTAGTTGTAGTTGTTGTAGTTGTAGTTGTTGTAGTTGTAGTTGTAGTTGTAGTTGTTGTTGTTGTAGTTGTAGTTGTAGTTGTAGTTGTAGTTGTAGTTGTAGTTGTAGTTGTAGTTGTAGTTGTAGTTGTAGTTGTTGTAGTTGTTGTTGTTGTAGTTGTAGTTGTAGTTGTAGTTGTAGTTGTAGTTGTAGTTGTAGTTGTAGTTGTAGTTGTAGTTGTAGTTGTAGTTGTAGTTGTAGTTGTAGTTGTAGTTGTAGTTGTAGTTGTAGTTGTAGTTGTAGTTGTAGTTGTAGTTGTAGTTGTAGTTGTAGTTGTAGTTGTAGTTGTAGTTGTAGTTGTAGTTGTAGTTGTAGTTGTAGTTGTAGTTGTAGTTGTAGTTGTAGTTGTAGTTGTAGTTGTAGTTGTAGTTGTAGTTGTAGTTGTAGTTGTAGTTGTAGTTGTAGTTGTAGTTGTAGTTGTAGTTGTAGTTGTAGTTGTAGTTGTAGTTGTAGTTGTAGTTGTAGTTGTAGTTGTAGTTGTAGTTGTAGTTGTAGTTGTAGTTGTAGTTGTAGTTGTAGTTGTAGTTGTAGTTGTAGTTGTAGTTGTAGTTGTAGTTGTAGTTGTAGTTGTAGTTGTAGTTGTAGTTGTAGTTGTAGTTGTAGTTGTAGTTGTAGTTGTAGTTGTAGTTGTAGTTGTAGTTGTAGTTGTAGTTGTAGTTGTAGTTGTAGTTGTAGTTGTAGTTGTAGTTGTAGTTGTAGTTGTAGTTGTAGTTGTAGTTGTAGTTGTAGTTGTAGTTGTAGTTGTAGTTGTAGTTGTAGTTGTAGTTGTAGTTGTAGTTGTAGTTGTAGTTGTAGTAGTAGTTATTGTAGTTGTAGTTGTAGTTTTAGTTGTAGTTGTAGTTGTAGTTGTAGTTGTAGTTGTAGTTGTAGTTGTAGTTGTAGTTGTAGTTGTTGTAGTTGTAGTTGTTGTAGTTGTAGTTGTAGTTGTAGTTGTTGTAGTTGTAGTTGTAGTTGTAGTTGTAGTTGTAGTTGTAGTTGTAGTTGTAGTTGTAGTTGTAGTTGTAGTTGTAGTTGTAGTTGTTGTAGTTGTAGTTGTTGTAGTTGTAGTTGTAGTTGTAGTTGTTGTTGTTGTAGTTGTAGTTGTAGTTGTAGTTGTAGTTGTAGTTGTAGTTGTAGTTGTAGTTGTAGTTGTAGTTGTAGTTGTTGTAGTTGTTGTTGTTGTAGTTGTAGTTGTAGTTGTAGTTGTAGTTGTAGTTGTAGTTGTAGTTGTAGTTGTAGTTGTAGTTGTAGTTGTAGTTGTAGTTGTAGTTGTAGTTGTAGTTGTAGTTGTAGTTGTAGTTGTAGTTGTAGTTGTAGTTGTAGTTGTAGTTGTAGTTGTAGTTGTAGTTGTAGTTGTAGTTGTAGTTGTAGTTGTAGTTGTAGTTGTAGTTGTAGTTGTAGTTGTAGTTGTAGTTGTAGTTGTAGTTGTAGTTGTAGTTGTAGTTGTAGTTGTAGTTGTAGTTGTAGTTGTAGTTGTAGTTGTAGTTGTAGTTGTAGTTGTAGTTGTAGTTGTAGTTGTAGTTGTAGTTGTAGTTGTAGTTGTAGTTGTAGTTGTAGTTGTAGTTGTAGTTGTAGTTGTAGTTGTAGTTGTAGTTGTAGTTGTAGTTGTAGTTGTAGTTGTAGTTGTAGTTGTAGTTGTAGTTGTAGTTGTAGTTGTAGTTGTAGTTGTTGTAGTTGTAGTTGTAGTTGTAGTTGTAGTTGTAGTTGTAGTTGTAGTTGTTGTAGTTGTAGTTGTAGTTGTAGTTGTAGTTGTAGTTGTAGTTGTAGTTGTAGTTGTAGTTGTAGTTGTAGTTGTTGTAGTTGTAGTTGTAGTTGTAGTTGTAGTTGTAGTTGTAGTTGTAGTTGTAGTTGTAGTTGTAGTTGTAGTTGTAGTAGTAGTTATTGTAGTAGTAGTTGTAGTTGTAGTTGTAGTTGTAGTTGTAGTTGTAGTTGTAGTTGTAGTTGTAGTTGTAGTTGTAGTTGTTGTAGTTGTAGTTGTTGTAGTTGTAGTTGTAGTTGTTGTTGTTGTAGTTGTAGTTGTAGTTGTAGTTGTAGTTGTAGTTGTAGTTGTAGTTGTAGTTGTAGTTGTAGTTGTAGTTGTTGTAGTTGTTGTTGTTGTAGTTGTAGTTGTAGTTGTAGTTGTAGTTGTAGTTGTAGTTGTAGTTGTAGTTGTAGTTGTAGTTGTAGTTGTAGTTGTAGTTGTAGTTGTAGTTGTAGTTGTAGTTGTAGTTGTAGTTGTAGTTGTAGTTGTAGTTGTAGTTGTAGTTGTAGTTGTAGTTGTAGTTGTAGTTGTAGTTGTAGTTGTAGTTGTAGTTGTAGTTGTAGTTGTAGTTGTTGTAGTTGTAGTTGTAGTTGTAGTTGTAGTTGTAGTTGTAGTTGTAGTTGTTGTAGTTGTAGTTGTAGTTGTAGTTGTAGTTGTAGTTGTAGTTGTAGTTGTAGTTGTAGTTGTAGTTGTAGTTGTAGTTGTAGTTGTAGTTGTAGTTGTAGTTGTAGTTGTAGTTGTAGTTGTAGTTGTAGTTGTAGTTGTAGTTGTAGTTGTAGTTGTAGTTGTAGTTGTAGTTGTAGTTGTAGTTGTAGTTGTAGTTGTAGTTGTAGTTGTAGTTGTAGTTGTAGTTGTAGTTGTAGTTGTAGTTGTAGTTGTAGTTGTAGTTGTAGTTGTAGTTGTAGTTGTAGTTGTAGTTGTAGTTGTAGTTGTAGTTGTAGTTGTAGTTGTAGTTGTAGTTGTAGTTGTAGTTGTAGTTGTAGTTGTAGTTGTAGTTGTAGTTGTAGTTGTAGTTGTAGTTGTAGTTGTAGTTGTAGTTGTAGTTGTAGTTGTAGTTGTAGTTGTAGTTGTAGTTGTAGTTTTGTAGTTGTAGTTGTAGTTTTAGTTGTAGTTGTAGTTGTAGTTGTAGTTGTAGTTGTAGTTGTAGTTGTAGTTGTAGTTGTAGTTGTAGTTGTAGTTGTTGTAGTTGTAGTTGTTGTAGTTGTAGTTGTAGTTGTAGTTGTTGTAGTTGTAGTTGTAGTTGTAGTTGTAGTTGTAGTTGTAGTTGTAGTTGTAGTTGTAGTTGTAGTTGTAGTTGTAGTTGTTGTTGTAGTTGTAGTTGTAGTTGTAGTTGTAGTTGTAGTTGTAGTTGTAGTTGTAGTTGTAGTTGTAGTTGTAGTTGTAGTTGTAGTTGTAGTTGTAGTTGTAGTTGTAGTTGTAGTTGTAGTTGTAGTTGTAGTTGTAGTTGTAGTTGTAGTTGTAGTTGTAGTTGTAGTTGTAGTTGTAGTTGTAGTTGTAGTTGTAGTTGTAGTTGTAGTTGTAGTTGTAGTTGTAGTTGTAGTTGTAGTTGTAGTTGTAGTTGTAGTTGTAGTTGTAGTTGTAGTTGTAGTTGTAGTTGTAGTTGTAGTTGTAGTTGTAGTTGTAGTTGTAGTTGTAGTTGTAGTTGTAGTTGTAGTTGTAGTTGTAGTTGTAGTTGTAGTTGTAGTTGTAGTTGTAGTTGTAGTTGTAGTTGTAGTTGTAGTTGTAGTTGTAGTTGTAGTTGTAGTTGTAGTTGTAGTTGTAGTTGTAGTTGTAGTTGTAGTTGTAGTTGTAGTTGTAGTTGTAGTTGTAGTTGTAGTTGTAGTTGTAGTTGTAGTTGTAGTTGTAGTTGTAGTTGTAGTTGTAGTTGTAGTTGTAGTTGTAGTTGTAGTTGTAGTTGTAGTTGTAGTTGTAGTTGTAGTTGTAGTTGTAGTTGTAGTTGTAGTTGTAGTTGTAGTTGTAGTTGTAGTTGTAGTTGTAGTTGTAGTTGTAGTTGTAGTTGTAGTTGTAGTTGTAGTTGTAGTTGTAGTTGTAGTTGTAGTTGTAGTTGTAGTTGTAGTTGTAGTTGTAGTTGTAGTTGTAGTTGTAGTTGTAGTTGTAGTTGTAGTTGTAGTTGTAGTTGTAGTTGTAGTTGTAGTTGTAGTTGTAGTTGTAGTTGTAGTTGTAGTTGTAGTTGTAGTTGTAGTTGTAGTTGTAGTTGTAGTTGTAGTTGTAGTTGTAGTTGTAGTTGTAGTTGTAGTTGTAGTTGTAGTTGTAGTTGTAGTTGTAGTTGTAGTTGTAGTTGTAGTTGTAGTTGTAGTTGTAGTTGTAGTTGTAGTTGTAGTTGTAGTTGTAGTTGTAGTTGTAGTTGTAGTTGTAGTTGTAGTTGTAGTTGTAGTTGTAGTTGTAGTTGTAGTTGTAGTTGTAGTTGTAGTTGTAGTTGTAGTTGTAGTTGTAGTTGTAGTTGTAGTTGTAGTTGTAGTTGTAGTTGTAGTTGTAGTTGTAGTTGTAGTTGTAGTTGTAGTTGTAGTTGTAGTTGTAGTTGTAGTTGTAGTTGTAGTTGTAGTTGTAGTTGTAGTTGTAGTTGTAGTTGTAGTTGTAGTTGTAGTTGTAGTTGTAGTTGTAGTTGTAGTTGTAGTTGTAGTTGTAGTTGTAGTTGTAGTTGTAGTTGTAGTTGTAGTTGTAGTTGTAGTTGTAGTTGTAGTTGTAGTTGTAGTTGTAGTTGTAGTTGTAGTTGTAGTTGTAGTTGTAGTTGTAGTTGTAGTTGTAGTTGTAGTTGTAGTTGTAGTTGTAGTTGTAGTTGTAGTTGTAGTTGTAGTTGTAGTTGTAGTTGTAGTTGTAGTTGTAGTTGTAGTTGTAGTTGTAGTTGTAGTTGTAGTTGTAGTTGTAGTTGTAGTTGTAGTTGTAGTTGTAGTTGTAGTTGTAGTTGTAGTTGTAGTTGTAGTTGTAGTTGTAGTTGTAGTTGTAGTTGTAGTTGTAGTTGTAGTTGTAGTTGTAGTTGTAGTTGTAGTTGTAGTTGTAGTTGTAGTTGTAGTTGTAGTTGTAGTTGTAGTTGTAGTTGTAGTTGTAGTTGTAGTTGTAGTTGTAGTTGTAGTTGTAGTTGTAGTTGTAGTTGTAGTTGTAGTTGTAGTTGTAGTTGTAGTTGTAGTTGTAGTTGTAGTTGTAGTTGTAGTTGTAGTTGTAGTTGTAGTTGTAGTTGTAGTTGTAGTTGTAGTTGTAGTTGTAGTTGTAGTTGTAGTTGTAGTTGTAGTTGTAGTTGTAGTTGTAGTTGTAGTTGTAGTTGTAGTTGTAGTTGTAGTTGTAGTTGTAGTTGTAGTTGTAGTTGTAGTTGTAGTTGTAGTTGTAGTTGTAGTTGTAGTTGTAGTTGTAGTTGTAGTTGTAGTTGTAGTTGTAGTTGTAGTTGTAGTTGTAGTTGTAGTTGTAGTTGTAGTTGTAGTTGTAGTTGTAGTTGTAGTTGTAGTTGTAGTTGTAGTTGTAGTTGTAGTTGTAGTTGTAGTTGTAGTTGTAGTTGTAGTTGTAGTTGTAGTTGTAGTTGTAGTTGTAGTTGTAGTTGTAGTTGTAGTTGTAGTTGTAGTTGTAGTTGTAGTTGTAGTTGTAGTTGTAGTTGTAGTTGTAGTTGTAGTTGTAGTTGTAGTTGTAGTTGTAGTTGTAGTTGTAGTTGTAGTTGTAGTTGTAGTTGTAGTTGTAGTTGTAGTTGTAGTTGTAGTTGTAGTTGTAGTTGTAGTTGTAGTTGTAGTTGTAGTTGTAGTTGTAGTTGTAGTTGTAGTTGAAGTTGTAGTTATTGTAGTTGTAGTTGTAGTTGTAGTTGTAGTTGTAGTTGTAGTTGTAGTTGTAGTTGTAGTTGTAGTTGTAGTTGTAGTTGTAGTTGTAGTTGTAGTTGTAGTTGTAGTTGTAGTTGTAGTTGTAGTTGTAGTTGTAGTTGTAGTTGTAGTTGTAGTTGTAGTTGTAGTTGTAGTTGTAGTTGTAGTTGTAGTTGTAGTTGTAGTTGTAGTTGTAGTTGTAGTTGTAGTTGTAGTTGTAGTTGTAGTTGTAGTTGTAGTTGTAGTTGTAGTTGTAGTTGTAGTTGTAGTTGTAGTTGTAGTTGTAGTTGTAGTTGTAGTTGTAGTTGTAGTTGCAGTTGTAGTTGTAGTTGTAGTTGTAGTTGTAGTTGTAGTTGTAGTTGTAGTTGTAGTTGTAGTTGTAGTTGTAGTTGTAGTTGTAGTTGTAGTTGTAGTTGTAGTTGTAGTTGTAGTTGTAGTTGTAGTTGTAGTTGGAGTTGTAGTTGTAGTTGTAGTTGTAGTTGTAGTTGTAGTTGTAGTTGTAGTTGTAGTTGTAGTTGTAGTTATTGTAGTTGTAGTTGTAGTTGTAGTTGTAGTTGTAGTTGTAGTTGTAGTTGTAGTTATTGTAGTTGTAGTCGTAGTTGTAGTTGTAGTTGTAGTTGTAGTTG